>JAUBWS010064143.1:0-14928 GCA_032270445.1 Darlingtonia californica | reverse complement strand
TTGAGAGGTAAACAAGTAAATTATGGTTTGGCTTTTCATGTTTAATGACGATAAATATACAAGAAGGGTCATTCTGTGAAGCCGCTACTCGACCAAGTTGTTTTGAATAGAAATATTTCTCTAAATAAATAACTGTACTCTATCTATCCGTAGGAATTCTTAGAGATTGACGATGGATATTTTATATACATCGACCAATTTATCCCAGAAACTAGGAAATTGTGAAATTTATAATAATAATAGTTTATGGCCCCTTTTCCCATAGACCGTCACAAAGATATCTTTAGTATATACGTAGGTATAGTAGACCTGACTAGACAGGAATAGAGTCGATAAAACGGACTCCTCAGAGACTAGTTTTTGTTTAAACAAACGACATTTTATGTGGAAATTACGTAATTTATAGGAGATTTCTCATTGTATATTAGCTTTGATATCAAAATAAAATAAATGGTGCATACTTTTAGAAGCCTTTGGTTTGACGAAAACTGCTGGTTTTCATAATACATTCAGAGTGTGTTTTTGCAATTAAGGACCGTTAAAGTTTTCCGTAGTAAAGTCTGTAAAATGTCATCTAGAGATATTTGCCTCGATTATTGAAACATATTTTAGAGACTTCATAGGGAAAACTTTAATGATCTTCAAACTGTGTGCTCATGTTTTTCCATCAAAATGTGAAAAATATGTTGTTGTTGTTGTTGTAGACAATGCGAATTAAATTTATAATTCTGAAGAAAATTTAACATGTTTGGGAATAAGATATCTCATTCGGGCGTTGCCTCGCTTTGTCAAGCAAAGTAAACAGTAAAACGGCCCGAACCGGCCTTTTCACCAAACACCTTCAGTACTGTCAAGCCCCATTCAATCATTTAGGGACAATTCTTTTGGATGCGGTAACCTTCGACAAAGGCTTTAATTCCAAAGTCGGTAAATGTAAAAACGTAGAGCTTGTAAGTTCAAACGAGCACAAACTTAACAAATTTTACGCGTCAGTGGCAAATAAGAGCCTTTTCAAGTTTAGACAATTTATCAATTTTTAAAATATATAAATTGGGGAGTGACAATATATAAAGAGTTAATGTCAACAATCTTTCAGAATACGCGACGGTCTATGGAAAAAAGGGCCATAGAGCCAACTATAATTTACTTCTTACCTCTCAAAATCACGAGAAAACGTCTGCGGAGGAAGTCATTTCTATTTAAGCGAGAAATGCACTTATCCACAGACGCTTTTTAGTGGTTTTGCTAGCGGGTGGAGTATGATCGCTGTAAAAATGCCCAAGCCCCCTTTTCCCATAGACCGTCACATATGATTTACAGGTAAAAGGTTCAAAAATGATTTTCAGGCAAGTTTTCATATTTTTTACTATACGTCATTTTGGTAAGTAATGTTTAAGACCATTTTTGGTTTGAAACTTGACGCTACAGACAAATTTCATCGACCTCATTAACTTGATCGTGTGGTATGCCTACCTACGTTTTCGTGTTAGTTATTAGATAAATTCTAATCATCATTAAGATGATGTGAGCAATTTTACCATGACTAAACCTAGTTGACTCAATACGACGAGTCAAGTGTTTCTCTAACGTCGCATTAAACAACGTTTTGTGCTTTTAATTGGTTGTTTGTTTGTTTTGTTTTTAATTTCGCCATTTTTCAAAAATATTACATTTTGTAATTAATGATAATTGGAAATACCAAGAAATAATTAGGAAAATTGCGTGTGTAATTACTAGTATATTACCATTTTTTACATTAGATTGCGAATTTCGAGCGAAGCTCAACTAATTGTTTGCCTTATGTATTAAGTACTACGAGGAAGAGGCTATTTACGGTTACGAAATTAGCAAACGGGGCAGTTTCATAACAATATCTGTTCGGAAGGCATGTTTTTCCTAGAAATTCCAATGTGTTCGGAGAAAATTTTTAAAAAAAGCTAGAAAATTTGTGTAGTGTGTTCGGCCGAACTTTTCGGTTTCCTGGAAAATATGGATGTGTTCTGAGACCATTAGATGCCTCCTATTTATTTTCTTTTGCTTGAACTCCTGAAATTTAGTGTATTCGCAATCTCGTCCCCAGGGCCTTCCCCTTGCTTTTTGATATGTTGACTTCGCGTCGTCAGCATATCAAAAAGCAAGGGGAAGGCCCTGGGGACGATGTTGAATGTATTCGGTGAAAAAAATGTTCCCTAGATTTTTCGAGGTATTTTAGACCACTTGGCTTTTGCTAGATTTTTTACAAAAAATGGTCTTCTTAGAAAAGAACAACAGATATTTTGTGTAGTGTTGGCTCGTTGGATGCTTCTGTGGTTAGAATTGTTAACGGAAAGGAAACGGGTCACAAACAGGCGGTTTTGTACGTAAAAGTGCAAAGTTTTTCTGTGACAAATGGCAAAGGATTTACAGAATCCAATAGCAGCACGATAATTGATATGACCACGTTGGAACCAGACCTAGTTAATTGGACGGGAAAATGGTCTAATACAGGCTACATGGCAATGTCGCTTTTTTAGAGATTCGCAAAAAAAACTTTTGAACTGAAACATGAGAGGTATTGGTGTACAACCTCTACATGTTGGAACATCCCTATATTAGTGCTCCAGTAAGATCCGATCGAATGATTACCTAGTGAAAAAATAGCCCAAAAATGGCCCAGTGAAAGATTCCTTAGTATTAAAAAGGAAAGTGTTCAGATACCCCTCCCCCCAAAAAAAAATTAACAAAAAAGGGAGTCTGAGTCTTTAAGTGTTTCTTCTAACGAAAACAACGAATGTAAATGTAACAGCTTTCATCCCTGTACTCCCAATAGCACAATAACTGTTTCTCGCAGGCTAATGACTTTCATTAGTAATTTGCGTTGAAGTACGACAATTATGATTTCATTCAATAATCAAAAGTGCATAAATAGCGACTTATGCAGCCAAAACAAATGTCATAGTCAAAATTGTTGATAACATTATTTTTTGTCTCCTCAGAATTTTACCTAATTAGTTTTCTTTTCTAATTACCCCTGAGTGCCTTATAAAGCCAGTTGTCACAGTACGTAAAACAGACATTGGTGACACGAGTGCACAAGCAAGAAAATCTTTTTTTGTGGATCTAGTAAGTGAAAGCAAACGTATTGACATAAAAGTTCACATAGGGGAGGTAGCACAGCGTGAAATTCTACCGAATACGGTCCCGTATATAACCGTATATGGACTAATTTCTTCCATATATGGTAGTATACTGGACCCGTATTTGGACGTTTTCCACGCTGTGTACCTTCCACAAAGCTTTTCTATTTGCCATCTGAATTAACATTAAAATTAAGTGAAGGGTACTCAACCTATGGACCTCACGGGTATACGCCACCCGTAGTATGTTCTTTCGTCCTTCTGAATCCCACTAAGGGTTTGAAGAATCACGAAATTTTGTGATGTTTTGAAATTCTGGAGAAAATTTTTCAAAGATTGTCCCACTTATGCTTCTAAAAACCTTCTAGAATTTGTAAAAAGAATAGTCACTCTAATGGTCGGTTTTCGACCTTGGTGGGGCATATCCGACACCTTTTAAGGGCCAGCACCCCCTCCCGCTTTCAGCCTACAATACAAAAACGAATGGAAATAGAAATAGTGTAATGGATATGACCAGTAAACTCTCAATAAGTGGGACTCCATACAATTCGCTCTGGCAACATTCGCTTACTGGGGCTGTTCCTTTTGTTCCCTTCAGAGCATATTTCACACAAAACACTTCGGATAACTGGGACTTTCGCTAAGTGGGACATTGTCTAATCATTCCCTGTATGTTCAGAGTCCCACTTATCGAGAGTATACTGTATTTGAAAGCAAACAAAGACAAATTTTTGCAAAGCAACTTAATGTAACACTCAAAATAAAAAACGTTTGAATACGGGTCCGGTATATTAAACTGTATACCGAGTAATTTCTTATTCCGTCCGTATTCTTAAGGAGAAGTAGACTATTTTATAGTCCGTTTCAGAAAAAAACCGTAAGCGCGCGGGCGAAATATGGTTGTCGCGCGGAAACGGGAATTCTATACGAAGGGAAGGAAAAAGAAACGTTTTCCTCCTTTTCGGGTGCAACTCCCATTGCGAGTTCAGTTTTGCATTAGAGTGTTAACTTTGACTATAGAATAGTCTAAAGGAGAAGTGGCTCAGTGGTTACGGCGTCGGATTCGTAATTCCATGGTTGTGAGTTCAAACCGGCCATTGGAATATCTGTGTGAAGTGACCTCGCACTGTTAATTTCATTTATTGCGAAGTTGTTAATGTTGAGGTTGAGGTGTTTCAAACGAAGCGGCTAGTGCGTCCGAGGGACAGAAGAACCAACCTTGGTGGATAGAAGCCCCTGATGACGTAAAACTATCGATAGTTATACATTGTACATTATACTACATTACATTACATTACATATTCGTATCCGTATTCAGTATGATTTCACACTGTGACAGGCTTCTTCTCCTGAAAAGTTTGATGCGTTCTAGGAAGCTAATTTCTGCTGGAAGCATGTACATGTCTCCTGACTTTCATTTTTCAGCCATGAGAGGAAGGGGGGATGTACTCAACCTATGGACCATGTGGGTATATGCCGTTCGTAAAGTTATGGTTTTTTGATCTTTGAGTCTCACTAAGGGTCGCAAAATCGAGGAAATTTAGTTTCTTTAAGGGTTTAACAAAATCAAAATTTTAGAAAAAATTGTTCAAAAATTGTTCCACTAATGGTCATAAAAACCTTTTAAAACTTGTAAAAATTGTCAAAAATAGTCACTCTGCCTTGGGCGGCACATACCCGACACATTCTAAGGCCATACCAGAAGCATCATGGAAGAGGGGGAGACTGAATTACCGCAACCTAATCATTAAACAGCCCCTTCTTGTCTTGTTTGTTTATCTTTGTCTCTCAGCATCATAACTCTATATAAACTTTGTGGCTTGACGACACAGTTTTTATTTGATATACCATTTTCTATTTGTGTTTAGAGAAAAACAATTTTTCAGAAGTTCTAAAGTACCCAAACAAGATGTCAGGTATTAAATGTTTATCTTCAACCTTATCAAACACTTTAAGGGTGTTACAATCGGAAATTTTAACAAAAACGTACATCATGAATTTTGAATATTTCAGCGTTTTAGCCCGAAGTATTATTAAAATCATATTGAAAAAGAAATTCGCGAGAGAAATTTCAAAGAATCTCGCCCGAAAAAAACACTTACATTTTTGCGAATTGAAATTGTGAAAGGCATTAAAGTTTCGCAAAATAGCCAAAAAACGCAAAAAATATAGACAAAATTTTGTATCTGCAAACGTTTCTACCCTTAAAACACTACATTATTTTGTGCGTTCAGACATCGCTGTAACGTCCAAACAATGTTTTTCTATCCTGGCGTTGAAACAATATTTTAAAGTGACGTATCAGAAGAACACAACGCTTGAGAATATAGTTTCAGATCCCATGGCCCACTATCTCAAATGATAACACTGTAGACAAAAAGTCCTCAACAACATGTTTACTATTTTTAAGTTGAACGCTAGGGTGTTGGAAAACTTTAAATTTTCCTGATTGATATTCATGGTTACCAAGACTTCAATTCTATGACGTTATTAGTGACTCTCTTCACAAAAAGATAGGCAGGAAATCCTATGGTTTTGGCTATTGAAATTCGTCGGGCTGGGGACCCTTGAATTTACATTCAACTCCGAGTATTTCTAACTCTCCTCCAAAGTTTAAATCATTGAAATTTCATTTTCGTATTGCAAAGACATTACTCAATATATGTATGACTATTTAATGAATTTAATGATTTTTCACACAATAGTTTCTGTTTTAGTGTCGAAACCCAAACAACGGTATGTACTGTTCGCTGGAAATCCGGGAGCTGGAAAGAGCACTTTGTTAAATTGTTTAATGTCCTCGCAAGCAAACCGTCCACTCAAAAAGCGGGAGAAATTCCAATCAGGGATTGCTTTGGGTTCTGGAATGACATATCAGTTAGACAAAAAGACGCAAGGAGGTATTGTGTATATGGACACACCTGGACTTGCAGATACAAAAAAGAGAAAACAAGCGGCAGCAGCCATTACTGAAGCCCTGAAACAAGATGGCGAATATCAAATTGTTTTTGTTGTCACTTTGGAAGCTGGTAGAGTTCGACCAGATGATGTTACCACAATAACTTTGGTGTTGGAAAGTGCCAAAGAAATTACTCATTACGGCATATTGTTCAACAAGCTTGGAAAGAACGTTAAGAAGAAGATGGAAGGCCAAGATCCATTGCAATGGCTTTCACAGATTTCTTTACAACAGCGTGAAAACAAGCGTTTACCAGTTCCCTTTTTACTGGAAAATCACATGGGTCTACACGATGAAGATGATGCTACTGTTGATTTACCAGAGCTGCAAAGCTTCCTTCAATGTTTGTCCCCAATTCTGATCAACCAAGTCAATGTTGAAGATATATCATTTGATAAGTTTGAGGCTATGAAAATCATGTTGGAAAAGCAACTTGCAAGTTTAAGAGAAGATAACATGGCGCTGAGGAGAAAAATGGAAGAAGATCGGGAAGATTTTCGTAAGAAGCTTGAAGAGATCCAGGGAAAGAATAAAGGATTCTTGAGCAAGATACCCGGAATAGGACCAGTTGCAAATTTAATTGGAACTTTATTTCGAAAAGTATTTTAACTGTGAATGTCAATGCCATTGATGACGTTTCGGAGGAAAAATTAGTTGTGTTTTTATGATACATAGAGTTTTATTTTTGATTTTCAATCAGGGATCTAGCCCCAAAAACCACTTCATTTATCTAACTTCTACTCCTTCTTTAACGTACACCTCATCAAAGGAGTTTCAAAGCAAATTGATTAGCGTTGAAAACCTATGAAGATTATTTTTATATATAATGATATTTATATATACTGTAAGAGTCATATTTGCAAATCATCTAATTTGTTGACATCAGACATCTGTGACTGTCTATGGGAAAAGGGGGCATAAAGCCAACCATAATTTACTTGTTTACCTCTCAAAATCACGAAAATACATCTACGGAGGAGGTTATTTCTATCTAAGCGACACGCAAATTGCGTGTGTACTCCTTCACAGACGTTTTTGGTGAGCAAGTGGGTGGAGTATAATCGCGGTAAAAATGACCCCTTTTCCCATAGACTGTCACATTTTTAGAAAGTGCCTATAAGCCTTGTCTTTAGTTCGACATGGCTCGATTTAGAAGCCATAAACTGAGTTAAATCTTGCATAGATATGTTTAGGACTTTCTAAATGTAGTTGGCTTTTGTTTTTCAAATTTAAGACCTTTGTGCTAAAGTTTGTTTTATTTCGACTTGGTATAAACTGATGAGTCTAATTCCATACTTCGGTTTTGTTGCAATCAACAAATTCTCTAACTTTGCAATTGAGGTTCATCTATTCTTAATTCAGTGATGTGAATTAGCCACCGTTATTTTTAGTTTAGTTGTTTTAGAATTTAGAGCCAAAATATTTGTTTAACGCGACAAAACTAACGCGTCTGATCTGGGCCAATGATAATTTTCTACGTTTTCAGGGGTTCGAAACTCATATTGGATGTATTTTAAAAACGCGTTATTATTCAATTTTACAACTACTAACCCTCGTTTAAGACTAATGTTGTTAGATTTTAGGCATTTGATAAAACATCTTATTGACTCGTATTTTTGCAGAGCTTAAAATTCAGTTAGAAATCACTGAAGCAAAACAGGTACTTTTTTTAGTTTGCACAAGACTGACTATGTTATTAGATTGTAGGCATTAAATGGAACTTCTTGTTGAACTTTTTTAAGTTCAGTTCAGTATAAATCGAATTTTTTGAACTATATAACATGCTTAGGACTTTTGTTGCCGTGTCAAATGTTTACAGGGTATCTAAAAAGATGTGGCCTATTTTAAAAAGTTTTTGGAGAATTCATAAAAAGCACCGCAAATTAAGCAAAACAAAATAAAAAACAAAATTTCTATACCGTTGCTACTGAAATTTTTACAACGGGCTACATTTTTTGAAACACTGTAGATAGGATATGATATGAAAGAAATTTACACCCGGGCGTACCAACCTTATAAATTTACACACGGGCGTACCAACCTTATAAATTTACACCCGGTTGTACCAACCTTATAAATTTACACCCGGGCGTACCAACCTTATACATTTACACCCGGGCGTACCAACCTTATAAATCGACTGGTATGTGCCACCCAAAACTCGAAAACGATTCCCTTTAAAGGGAATTCATCTCTTGACGAATTACTGTTAGTTGGGTGTATATGAGACTGCATTTGATTGTGAGGACATTTGAAAATTAGCTCCGCACTTGGTTGAACAAAATTCAAAATTTGTTGAAATCACAACTCTCAAGAGGACTGAACTGAAATCTCGGTGTTTGGATTTAGAACTGTCAAACTAATACCTTTTGTGTACGACATACCCATATTGTCTACAGAATGAGCACCTCCGCAGTCGCGTATCTAGTGTAGGAGCAAGCCAAAATGAAATAAATGAGAATTCATGATGTTGCATATTGTTTTGTAAAAACATAATTCGAAATGACTTTTAATGACTGATATCTATCCTACTGTAAGCGCGGTTGACTTCTACATATACGCCACTGACCCAGAAGTTTAAATACCTTTTTAAATGCAAGGTGTTAAAGTTTTATATAGGCTCTTCAGTGAGGAGGGGGGGGGGGGGGGGATAACGTTACAGGTAAAATATTCATGATTTATAGATAATATTTTCACATTGGGCTGAAGGAGTTTGAAATGAGATAGACAGGCCAGCTTGTCTCTGTCACTCTTATGATTTCTTTCTGGCGATACACTGATAAGTCTGTATTGGACAATACTCTCTCAAAAGGACAAATAAAGTGTTTGAGCTATATTTTCTTTCTTTCTTTTAGAACAACAGAAAATTAAGATAAAAACATATTAATTCTAAAGATATGGCGTTGAATCAAACAGGTAACCTATAGTCCACAAATCCTAGTGTATATGGGGACGTAAACATGAAACCCGGCCTTATATTCCGTCAAAGTTCCATTCGGCATACCATCCGGACCATTGACAAAAACAAAAGATAAAGTATAATTAAAATTCCTAAATTGCAATAATTTTCAAGAGCCCAAACTAGTGAATTTTCTACCAGCCACTGTTGCCGCTACATAGTTCACAATGATTTAAAGAGATTTCATGAAAATCTTTTGCTATTGTTTTTTTAACTTTTTATCGGTAAGTCCACTGCCATTTCGATTTCAGAACCATCTTCAGTTGCAAAGAAGCACGTGTTATTCATTGGAAACCCAGGGGCTGGAAAAAGTACGCTTTTAAACTGTATGATGCTAACAAGAGCCAGAACAAATCTAAACCCAGCAGAGAAATTCCTTTCTGGTATAGTGATTGGATCAGGAATGACGTATCAATTAGACACAAAGACTCAAGGAGATATTGTGTATATGGACACACCTGGTCTATCAGATACAGAAAAGAGGAAACAAGCAGCAGCAGCCATTACTCAAGCTCTCAAGCAAGACGGTGAATACCAAGTTGTTTTTGTTGTCACTTTGGAAGCTGGTCGAGTTCGACCAGATGATGTTACCACAATGACCTTGGTGCTGGAGAGTGCCAAAGAAATCACTCATTATGGAATCGTCTTCAACAAAATCGGAAATTCAGTTATGTCGAGAATGACCAAAGAAAATACTATGGTATTGTTGTCACAAATCTCCATGCAGAATACCTCTTCCAACCCATTGCCTATCCCTCTGTTTCTTGAATGTAAAGAAGAATTGTCAGATCAAGACAACAAGTCAGTCGAAATACCTCAGTTGGACGGATTTGTCAGTTCATTGCCAACAATTAGAATTCATAAAAGTAATGTTGATGACATTCCTGCTGATAAGTATGAGGCTTTAAAGGAAAAGCTAGAACAAGAATTGACGGTCTTGAGAGAAGATAACGCTGCGTTACAAGAGAAATTGGAGGCAGACCGTGAAGCATTTGGTCGACAAATTGAAGCCATTAGAAATAGAGAGCCATCGTTTCTACAAAATTTAATAGGAATAGCAGCTGAAATTATTGTAGAAATTTCAGGTCAAGTTATACCAGGCCTTGTGCAGCTTGCGTTTTTTTGTTAAAGAAGGCGAAGATGGCTAATCACGGCTGGCATTTTCTCAAGAACACCAACTTCAGCTTATGAAAAAAAAAATTGGAGAGTATGTTATTGTCAGTCAGGGTAACCTCAACACATATTTTTTATTGTTTTTTATATTTGTGACGGTCTATGGGAAAAGGGGACACAAAGCTAACCATGATTTACTAGTTAACCTCTCAAAATCATAAAAAGCGTCTGTGGAGGAGGTCATTTCTATTTAAGTGACACGCTAATTGTGTGTCGCTTAAATAGAAATGTGCTCCTCTGGAGATGATTTTAGTGATTTTTCCAGGTGGTGGAGTATGATCCCGGTAAAAATAACTATCCCTCTTTTCCCATAGACCGTCACATTTTCAGACGGTAAATTTGCAAGCAATTAAACGCAAGCATTTTTTGCTGAAACTTTTCTTACTTTTTGGAAATTAGGTAAGAAACGAATTTTGAAGTTCTGTTTTTTGTATTGTGCTCTCAGATTGTTGTGCTACAATATTAGAGTAAATGAAGTCTATACTACAAGCTTAAGCGGGTCAAAATATTTTTTTTACCTTTTTTTACCTTTGTTACTAATTTTTGACATTTTGTATCATTTTTAATGATAACCTGGTTACTATGGCAACAAAATATTTGTAAAAAAAAAAAATAGCTAGTTTCTACAAATTTTTGAAATATGTATAGTTTTAAGGGTCTAAAAAAGCTACTTATATTAATTTATTAAGATTTTGAAAATTTTAACAAAATCACAAAATAAATATATACTAGTATCGACGTCAAAGGGTTAAGTTTCCTGTACATACATCTGCGCCTATGAAATGTCCTTGGTCGAGGTGAATTTCGATAATAATCCTTCTAGTCAAGCAATATGGAACAAAAATTTAGAAATATTTCAACATTTTTAATTTGCACTTAACTCTTGAATGAACCATATGGACCACATGGACCGAATCAGGATTTCTGACTTAAAAAACGTGTTGAAACATACATCATTAGAAGCATTTTTTAATAAGCTTTCCAAAAATATATAAGGTTATGGACTTATCTTTTATAGTTTTTGAGTTATATTCAAATATATGATGTCGGGTAAAAATTTTGATATTTTCCAAAATTAAATCCGTACCCAAAGTAGAGTTAATCTTTAGAGAAAACAGGATTTTTAATGGGAATCCACCTGAAGAGGATCTGTACAAAAGCTTTTTTTGTATTTGATATTTATTATATTTATTATTTTTGCATCACTCTCCTCTCCTTTGACCATTGACCACAATTTTTTTAAGAATTTCGAAAAAAAGATTCAAATATTTAACGAGAAAAGTCTATAACTTTAAAAAGAAAGTTTGATTTTTTCCTAACACTTCCCCAAGCGATTTTCTAAAACATTTAACGTTAACTTCATGCTACCAAAATTCAAATTTTAGACGAACCGCGTTATTTTTCAAAACGCTTTAATTTTTTGAGTTGTTAATAAAGTGATTTATTAGTTTCCTGTAATAAGGTATATAATATAAGACGTATATGGCCTGACTAGCCAGGCGTGCCCAGCAAAAAAACATATCGTATGTGTGTATTTTGTCGGTTATTCGGAAAACCGAGATCCGAGACCCGGAGCCCAGAGTGGAACCTGAGACGCGGAACTCTAATGTTTGATACTATCTTGGTCTGTAAAATAGACACCTGTGACAGGTGGTAAAAACTATGTGCTCTAATTTATTCCGCACTAATTAGTTCCCTTAAGGTAAAATCGACTGAGTACTGCGTCCAAATCTTTTGGGCGGTACTCTTCCGAAAGCAGCCAACGAGGCATTTTTGCAAATTATCTGTTCGGAAGTCAGGTTTTTTCTAGAAATTTATACGTGTTTGGAGAATATTTCAAAAACTTCTTTGCTTGACAATTTAATGTGTTCGGCCGAAAATTTCAGCTTCCTGGAAAATTTCATAGGCGTACCCTGAGGTACGTCAAAATTACATTAAGAGAATCAAAAGTAACTTAATTTTCATTATCTATTACTTGATGACAAAAAATAATAACTTTTTAAATACTTTTTAATCTGGGTCACCAATGAATATGATTGTGTTTTGAGAGCATTTTGATGCCTGCTAGATGTTTTTTTTGACTTTCATGAAGAAAAAAACAGATATTTTGTGTTTTGAGCTCTCCTGGGAAAATTGAAATGTTCTGAGACGATTTGATGTCTGCTAGATTTTTTAGATTTGCTGGATAAAAAGAACATATATTTTGTGGTTTGGGCACCTGGATTTTTACTTTTGTGGAAAAAATGTTAGGTTTCTGGTTTTTGAGGTGTTCTGAGATCTTGGCTTTGGCTAGATTCCTTTTGAAAGTGACCTTCTTTGAAGAAAAAAACAGATATTTTGCATTTTGGGTTCGTTGGATGCTTCTGCTATTCCAGCTTCGGATTCTCTTCTCTTTAAACAGCCCAACTTTTGTAAGCATTTAGTCAAGTACAGGTACTTCGTTTTGTATTTTTGTTATCACATTCATCAGCGAGGTTCGATAAATCTTGGCTCGAAAGCAATTGGAATCTCTTCTCACTGTTAGTATCCATTGTTGTACGAAGCCCCAGAGGTGTCACATTCCTCGACACACCTTAAAAAGTTCTCACAAAGTTTAGACACTCTTTAGCACTCTTTTGACAGTTCTTGCAGTTTTTTACACAGTTCTTAGCTATCTTTTAGACAGTTCTCGCATTTCTATAGACAGTTATTGAAATTTTTCAGACAAATCTCGCACACTTTTTAGACAGTTCTCAATACTTTTTCTACGGTTCTCAACGAAAATCGTCAAGAAAAAAGCTCTGTTAATTAGAGCAAATACGGTTAGCTTCAATTGAATTTTCTGCCCTTGTAAGTTTATTAATCGGGAACGGCTGATTATAGCGTTACAAGCCATACCGTTTTTGACAGTACTCAATAAGCTGGATTCTTTAAAACAAACATCATGTTATTCTTTTGATATATTTTAATGTTCTGATGTCAGCAGAATACCAAAAAAAGGCCATATTTTGAGTTAAGTTTGCTCATACTTTGCTTGGAATGAAATGGCGTCCAAAAATCATAAATGACCCCATCTTTCGTGTCTACTTTTCATGACTGAAAACTTTTGCAGATTTTTTAACCTTCAAATTATTTGGATTGAATGGGGAGGGGAATCTGATTCGAATATAACCCCTACGTACCATATAAACAGTCCTACGTGCCATATAAACAGTCCTACGCAGTGGTGTATCCAGAGGTAGGTCGCACTTACAGGAGGAGAGAAAAATGCCATTAAAAGTCAATAAAAAGTCATTATCTAACAAGCTAGTGCAAAAGAAAATTACAATGACTTTGACACCTCTCCTCCTGGCTTGCGCGACCTACCCTAGATACGCTACTGCTACGTGCCATATAAACAGGAGGGAGTCCTAATAAACAAGTGGTTGGGTCTTTTTGGAAATTTAGTAAATGAATTAAATGGGGGAAGGGGTCTTAACAAACCACAGGCTTATTATCTAAATACGTGCACAAAAACATTCGTATACAATATGTTGAAAACATACAAATATCAAATTTTACAAATATACAAAGAGCGTAAAGATAGTGGCTGAC
This sequence comes from Darlingtonia californica, assembly GCA_032270445.1. Classification (NCBI taxonomy): domain Eukaryota; kingdom Viridiplantae; phylum Streptophyta; class Magnoliopsida; order Ericales; family Sarraceniaceae; genus Darlingtonia; species Darlingtonia californica. Next base: position 1,148 of record JAUBWS010064143.1, on the reverse strand, counting down.
CACCAAGCGATGGGCGGGATAGGGGCAGCAGCAAGGGCTAAGTTGATCCACAGCACGTGGTCATGTTGCCCGTGTATTAAACAGATGTACTAAAAAATTGCTTCCAAAAACCGTTTAAATTTTCCCAAGAACTGTTTGGAAAAACTTCAACGACTGTCTAATAAATTGCGAAAACTGTTAAAAAATTGCGAGAACTATATGTAAAAAAAAATTGCGAGAACTGTCTAAAAAGTTACAAGGACTGTATTCATGATATCCATCGCAAACAGTTGGGCACATATTATTTTGCCACTGGTTTTGGGAATATGGGAATAAACTAATAATATTTATTATGTAAGTTATTTATTGATTATTATTGACTCTTTTATATAAATCATTAGTTTATTCCCATATTCCCAAAACTAGTGGCAAAATATTCTAAACTAGTGGCAAAATATGATGTGCCCAACTTGCGATGGATATCATGTATAGAAGCTGTTAAGAAGTGTGTGAGAAAACTATGACATCTCTGGGGCTTCGTAATTGTTGTTTTCATGATTCCAGTTTTGTGTTTATGAGAAAAGATTACATCGTTACTGTCAAAGATTCAAATGTTTTTTTCATGTGGAATCTTATTGGTTAGAAGGAATCGTACGATTTTTTATCAGCCAATCAAAGCAATTGTTTACAAATACAAATTGTTTTGCGCGGCAAAAAATACTGGCTTTTAAAAAAAGTGGGGTAATTAAAAAAAGGGTAGGGTGATCACAAAAAGCAGGGCTATATTACGGATTAATCACCCTGCTTTACACTTACGCTTTTAAGCAAAATGTAATCAGTCATATAGTTACATGAGAAATCTGCGTTTTTAGTACTAAAATTCTTCCCAGAATTTATTTGTATTTCAGAGTAATTTGCGTTTTAGTTTTAGTACTAAAATTATGATTACGTTCAGAAATGATAGAAATTTCTACGAAAAAATCAAATTTTTCATCCAAAGACTGTCATAGCTTCAAACTGTTTATTACATTATTTTTAATCTTCTCAGAATTTACTTTTATGAGTAATTTGAAATCATGATTTCTTTTAGAAATTGAAATTCAAAACCTTACAAACTTCTTAGTAACACTATTGTTGTCTTCCCAGAATTTCATAAGTAATTTGAGCTT
>JAUBWS010064132.1:0-14931 GCA_032270445.1 Darlingtonia californica | reverse complement strand
TTTTTAACCCTGTTCATGCCGGGGTTTTTGGGGGTTAAATATACCGGAAGGCCGATTCCCCCCCCCCCCCCCCTCCCCCCTAATATCTCAAGAACCAGTTATGCTATCACTCTGAAACTTTGCATACTAATAGTCCATTATATAAAGAACAATCTAACGTTTAAACTCTTTTGCTGACGTTAGTATTTTTTGAATGACGTTATCATTTTCTACTCAAGGTGAGAATTTGAACAATTAGGAAAAAAAATATTTATGCCGCGAATTTCAAGTTGAGAGCATAAAACAAACACAAAAGGGGCCCAAAAAAAGGTGTGGTCCGGGACTTAAATACTCAAAATTGGTGATGTGATCCATGGAAAGGAGGGCTTGCTTGACTAATAAAAAAAGTAAAGAGTGATAAGTAAGGAGTGATAAATACTGCTAATTTTATAATAAAACCTTTGAGCGATAGTCCTAATGATCTTACTGTAGAGATTTCATCTTATACTAATCAAACATATTGCAATAATATATGACACGAAAGACGTTACTTCGTTGTTGTAAAAAGATTTCTTTTTGTAGAAAAAAAACTTATTTTTGTCATCACATTACACTTGAAATGCGAAAATTTGTAGGAAAAAGATCAAAGATCATAGGGTTAATGCCACGCTTTCATTTAATGACACGTCAATGGACACAATGACATTTTCTCATACTTAAGGGGACATGTTTTAAACTAACCTCCAATGATACCGCCGATTAGCCCACCGATCTGTCCAAAAAACAAAGACCCGATACCGGTGCCTATGGCTGAAAGCGCTTGCTGACGTTGCTGTTCTCGTTGCTGTCGCATTTGTGGATCTTCAGCGCATGAACCTGTGTGAATAAGAGAAATTAGACTTTCAAACATGAAATAGGCAAAGATTGGTTTGCTTGAATCCTCATTTACAATAACTGTATTAGGCTATACAAGCAACCTTATCTAAGACGTTGATGGAGTTTGTTTTACTGTCCTCGTAGAGTTAACATAAAAATGTTGAAAAGAAAGTCTGAATTATTGGACAAAGTGAAACGGGGTATACCAGCATTGATGAAGGAAAAAGACACATTTCATTGAGCTAGCATTTAAAAGACAAAAATAATCTTGTTTTTACCTGTGTAAATAGTTTCAAAGAAGTACTTTGTTTCTTGACAGGTTTGATCAACTTCGACCAACTGGCTGCTTTTGATATTTTCAATATACGTTTGACAATTCCATTTTTTGGATGGTATCTTTACTGTTACTTGACAAACTTCACAACTTACCATAGGAATGCAGACCTTTGGGCACTTTTTAATTTTACAAACTCTTGTAACATCTCGATCAATGAGAAATAAACTTTGGTTGTTATTGATCATGCTTTGATATCTCATACGCTCACTTACAAGATTAGTAAGGAGAACATTATAATCACTCTCTGATTTCCTGAAATCAATGTCTGTGCTGTCGGCTTGTAGACGTAATCTTTTAAAATTGTTTTCAACATTTTCATAAGCTTCTCTTGTTTTCAGATCCCGTTGCTTCAACAAATTGATCCTGTTGGCAGTTCTAGTAGAAATTTCATTAAATGTTGTCGAACATGCATCACTGAAATTTTTGATATTGTCTGAATAGCCAGTTATTGTTTTTACTATGTTATTCCATGCAGCTGTTTGAAGATCCCCAACATGGCTTATTTCAAACTTAAGGCCACTACGTAAGTCAATTAAAAGACTGTAGCGAAAAGTGTTTTCGTCAAAATACATTGTAGTAGGATAGTGTTGATCAAATAGATAGATTTTGCATGAAAAATTACCATTGAATCGATTACTGTATTTGTTAACATTAAGGGAAAGTGAGTCATTGATCCCAAAACTCAAGCGATGACTTGCTTTGAACACTTTTAACTTTACAGAAATGGATATGAAATCATTAATCGTAGATGATTTGATTTTGACCTCTTTTAGCTCTTTGAAACATAGATTATAGACGCAAAAAGAACCAGTGTAAGCTACACTGACATCGCCGATGTCTCTCAACTCAAAAGGTGCCAAGTCTGGTAAAACCAACATTTCCTCTATTCTTTTAAATCGCCTTACAAATATCTTCAGTTTATTGATAAGGCTCGATGTTGAGCTGTTGTCTTTATATTCGTATGACAACGAACGAATAAAGAAAGCTAATTCGGCGTATGAATATTTGACTCTTTCCATATTTCTTATTAAAGCTTCATAAACGATTCCATGATTTTGTCCATTAAGGAGTTCATATGTAGCTTTAAGGGTGCTGAACAGTTTCGACGCTTTTTTATCAAAAATACTTCTTAAGTTGTTACTAAAAGCAAATAGTTCTTTCTGGATATCCTCAGACCTAGTTTCACTGCGTATCAAGGAATAAAGGCTTGCTCTCATCAAAGCTTTATTGGATATACCAATCATTTGCCCGCCAGACAAATATACAGGAATATCAAACCATATATTGCTCTCAGGCTGAAAACGTATGGATGAAAAATCATTTCGAATTCCTCCCATCTCATCAATATCAACACGAAACTCAGCTGCCCCGTTTCCTAAAACACAAGGATGAAAGGATGATAGAACAAATCTTATACAAAATATCACTACCTTCTTTTGCTTTAAGAATCAACCTGATTAGTTACAACTGATGTAATTTATGGAGAGAATAGAAATCGATTGATTACCTTGTATATATGCAAGACAAATATTTTCTACTGTTTTTCTAGTATTTAATAATTTACTTTTTCAAATTGGTTAGATCGATATTTGAGATTACAGTTCTTCTCTTTCACTTTGGCAAGTAGCTTACACATCCCAGTGGGTACAAGACGTCCGCTGAGCGTCCTCAGGACGTGCAAAAAGCGTCCCACGTCCCCGTTCTAAATAGACGTCCTAAGGACTAACATTTTATCTATAAACCAAGCGGAGTTCTACACATATGTCAAATTTTAACCACCCAAGCTCGGGCATTACTTTCAAAGTTTATACCTTTAGCAGTTGTAAATTTGGGCATTACGGAAGCACCAGTTAAGGTGCTTCCGTAATGCCCAAATTTACAACTGCTAAAGGTATAAAACACACTCGTTGGTAATGTATCAGCAATATGTTGACTTAAATGAAATTATGGAAACCAATTAACATACCTCCATATGACAATGTTTGATTTGATGTCACATTTTTTCCTTCCATTATTATTTTACCTCCTAAAAATTCCAACATTATATTAAAGTCAACTTTTCCAGTACCCCATCCAATGTTTGGTGCACTAAACTTGGCCATGAAAAACTAAAAATAAAACAAAGAAATAAGATCATTGTTTTATTTTTATTTAATGGTCGAGTAACTGTAAATCTCTTCAAGAAATCCCATTTCAACCGCTTGTTTTCCATTGTTCTATTTTAGGCGTGGGGCTGGTCCTACCTGCAACAATTCAGAGAAAAAAGTTTTCTTCGAATTACCTCTATAAAAGAATTTCTCAAAATGGCATAAGTTTCACAGCTTTCACAACAACAAAAAAATGATTGAAAAACCAAAGGGCATGGTGAGCAATATTTTCAGAATACGTTTCATTTAAAGTAAGATATTCTCTGTGAACTGTTGCTTTGATTGAACTGCAAGTATATCTTATAAAATAGAATTTGTAACGAGAACACACGGATGTCTCAGGAAGAACTTATTTGTTTAATACCTTATCTACTTCATTAAACTTCACCAATGTTCTGAAACGGAAATTCCCATCAAATGATTTCATTTGCAATTGCATGTCAAACATCACAGAATGCTGGTTGCTGTTGTTTTTACAGTCAACAATCACCAACTTTGACGACAATTTTCTAATGATATGTGCTTCTGACGGTTCTTTAATAAGGAGGAAAGGTGAGCTACTTGTAACAAGAAAAACACCATCTGTAAGATCACCAACATAACACGCTTCTGTTAATGAACTGAGTTGAAAAACATTAGCAAAGCTTTTTACCATCGTTGACAACTTGGTATGATACAGTGCGTAGTTCTTTCTCACATCAATCAATCCCTTTGACACTGCTGGAAGAATCGAATGAAAACATTTATGGCGTTTTAATGCAGATCCTGAAATTATTTTTGTAACAAGATTCTGCGTAGCGTATGTAGGGTTATCAAAAGCAGCATTAAGTTCAATCCAGAAAGGTAATATAGCTGAAAGTTCTTTAAAAAACAACATAGGAAAGAAACCGCCTTCAAGAACAAACTGGACTCGCTGAACTTGTGAGATACTATTTGACCCATAACATGATCTGCAGTCATCGATTTTTCTTTGCTGTAAATACAAATCCGTCTCTTCAGTTGTATCGATAATCTGTTCCTTTTCAAAAATTCTTAATCGCTTCTCTGTCACACCAACTATTGATAAAGGTATTTTAATGTTGTTTCCTTCAATAAATACAAAACCACGAGTACCAGACTCTTTAGTCAATTCGCAGGTCGATTTCAAAATCACAGTCTGCACCAAAAAACTCCCGCATAATTCGTTAAGTGAATCTAAGCCATAATCAACCAACAAAGAAATTTTGTCTTTAAAAACATATACAGGAGTTGGTTTTGGTTGGATGAAAATCCCATTACCAATGACACTATATTGGACCTCATAAACTCCTGCAACTTTTGGAGTAACTCTAAATTTCAGTACTTCATTTGGAGAATAAATTTCAAAAACAGGTGGTGTGAATTCAATGATATTGACATCATTTCCAACAGGTACCGGAAGTTCATTTATATTGCGTTGGTTGATAGTAACGTGTGGTTGCACACGAAAAAATATGGTAGGTTTGGCAAAAACATATAAGCTTACGCTTTGTTCATTGACTATTAAAGGTGGAAAGTCAGAAATAATTAGTTGATTTATTTCGCATTTCTCGCCAACAAACAATGTATTCGTACAATCACAAATGTAAGAATTCCCACTGGACAAACTGCACTGGCCTCCATTTAAACATGGGTTTGGTTCACATGATGTAACAACTGCAAAATTAAGAAAAACATTAAACCTTTTATAAAATTCAATCAATAAACAAATTCATTACTTATAAGTAACATTCAGTTCATTAAACTTAGAACTTTTATTCATTTACGTTATTTTATTAAAATGATAGCGGAAGCTTTTCGATTAAAAATCATCGTCAGTGAAAAAGCGTTTTCAATCTCTACAGTTCAAGTAAAAGGTTTTTACATAAGAATGTAAATAGTGACAAATCGCAGCAAATGAATTGTTTGATCGTTAAATTGCTACGTAATAGGGAGGTTACGCAAAAGGATATCTACGACGTACCGGCAGCCGAACTTAGACACTGATCGTTTAAGCTGCTGAAAGTTGCTTGAAATGCTAATTTCCAGAACGGCTGTGCAACGTCAAACGTTGTAGATTTTGGTTTGCGTAACCTCGCTAATAACAACGGTAATTGAAGTTACACTCTATACGTGATAGGTAATTAAAAGCGGTGATTAAAAATAACGATGGTTTCTAATGATGAAGAGAAGAAGTAACAATAAAAATATGTCAAACACTTATACTTTCTTTTGTTTAATGTTCTTGTTTAGCCATTTTATATTTCTAGGTATAAATTTCGAAGCTTAAAGATTTGCTACCAAAACCTAGTTGCGTAACATTTTGAGAAATGAAAACTTTGAAAAATGTAAAAAAACAAAAAAAACACGGGGTATTTATCCAAGGATAAAGAGTACCAAACTTCAGACTAATAAAACCAATATTGGCTTCGCTATCTTGCCCCAGAGTCTTAGGACATATACACACACATCTAATACTCTAATTGACCGCCGAAGGCGGTTATTTCAATCCTGTATACGGGGAAAAAGTTAGAAAATATTTGATCACAGCTTTGGCTTCCATCATTGCGTGTTTTGTTTATTTTGCTATTTTCCTCATGTAGCTTTATAATTTAAGCTGCGTAAATCGAGAAACATTAATTGCATAAAACTATAGACGGGGGTTAACACAAAATGATCGAATTTGATGAAAGAATGAATGTTTTCAAGATTTTATGTATCACTTCAATAATAAAAAAAAAGTTATTTTATTTTTAAAAGATTGTCTTTCCATATTTATTCTTATAATTTGTTTGGGTCCAAAAGACAAGATGATTTTTTGACAAACTTTTGTTTCAAACTAACAAAAGCAATTTCACACAAACTTTCAGATTTCCTAAGAAAGAACATAGCCCACAAGAGAGCTTACATTTTAAAGTATCTTTTTTTTTCGAATGTAAAACAAAAATCCTTATTGTTCGAATAAAATAAACCAACGTTACGGCAACCGGCCAAAAAAACAATTTACCTTGTTTTCGGGGAATTTTCAAATATTTCGAAGCCAATATAAAAACTTAAAAAAAGCCTCGCGTTTAGGATAATAAGACGCACTTGTTCTGCTAAGCTAATAGTACCAACCTTTACACTGTGTATCTTGACCAGTCCATTGTGTTTTATTCCTTTTCAATATGCATGTTGTAGACTCACTACCTTCCAAATAATATCCTTGAGAGCACCTCTTAAAACATTGAGCCTCAAATTCAGCCAAACATGGTAGAAGAATTGATCCATGATTTGGCGGCATGGCAGGAGGGCAAAATTTTCCTGAAAAAATAATCTGAATTGTTACACTACCTTTAACATGACATTGGAACGCCATCTACTGCACGACAGTGACTTCATATTTGAATTTCCGAATCACTTATTAAAACTTACTTTTACAACGGGGGCCAATACCAGACCATTGAGACGTAGATAAACACGTGCGCTCACTTGAACCAATCAAATCAAATCCATTTTTACAAACATAATGGCACGAATCGTCTGTAACGTAGCCAGAACATGTGATTTTTCCATCCACTGGTGCAAAGATTGTTTGGCATGGAAAGGCTGGGATAAATAAAAGAAATCAAGAACAATTTAAAATTTCATAATGAGAGGCGTTTATGTATAGACCTAAAGAAACTTCAAATAGAAAAATTATAATGAAATTTACATGTAAAAGACTTTTAAGATACAATAGTTACTGCTGTTCATCTTGTGTAAAAAGTCATGAACAGGGGCGGATACAGACTATTCAAACCACTATGTGAAAATCCCGAACTTTCCGATTTTCTAATTAAATTTCCCCGATTCTTCCCGAAATGTCTATAAACTTTTCCCGATTTTGGTAATTTTAGACTACTTAACTGTGTGAAATCACAACTTTCACATAGTCTCTATCCCCCTGATGAAAATCTATAAATCAGCGTACCTTTACAATTATGCTTATCATCTTCTAATCCATGACCATCTTTACATTTGCATTTATAAGAACCAACAGTATTGATACAAATATGATCACATAAAGTTTTGTTTTCATTACATTCTTCAATGTCTAATAGCAAATGAAAAAGTACTTGAAGTCATTTGTGATGCTTGAGAACATGCATGTACCATATGAAGGTTCGACGCATTGTGTTTAGTATAAGCAAACATTAAACGAACAATCACACGCTTGATTAAAATTTGAAAAAACTCAGTGATTAGTTTGAATTGAACCACTGACTCGTAGTTTCCCGCTGATGAACTTGAAATTTCCAGCCAAACAATAAATTTGTTTTCTTCGAATTTGTTGTGTTTTGATATCAAGTTGTAAATTTGTTGACATTGGTTACTTAGCTTTTTTTTATCAACATCCAATAAAAACTCAAAATCCTTCCAAGTTTTAGCTTGTTCAAACATTCTAAGCTATCATTGGTAAACATAGTCACTAGACTTTTAGTTGAAATTGAATTGAAATTTACTAATATTTGGTACTGGAAGCTATTTTTGGGTTGTGGAATCTATTTATGGATCGTTTCGGCTTCTTTGGTTAATTTAATGGGCGGTTTTGCTAAAATTCTGGGTGGTTTCGGGTCGTTCCATATACGGTATGTCAAAAAAGTACATGAAAAAATTCAATCAGTGCAATAATAAATTGGCAGTAAAGCAGAAATTTAGTAAAAAAACACTACCCCTGAGATATGACGACGTCAGCAGATTTCTTTTAACGATATACAACTATTGTCAAAGTTTCATGTCAATATCTTATGTCCATCAAAAGTTATGTGTTGTTTAAGATTTGCAGAATTTACAGTAATAAACTTTAAAAGAACTATCTGTTAGAGTTTTATGATTTTAAAAATGTTGAATGCTTTCTTCTGATATAAAATCCGTATAAATATTTGGACAATCTTTTTTTAAACACTATTTATGCATTCTTACCATCGCATAGTTTTCTGTCGAAATTAAGCCGGTAACCATGCAAACATGAGCAAATGTAGGAACCTTCGGTATTTGTACAATTATGTTGACAGCCATTGGTATGGTCTCGAGAACACTCATTTACATCTAAACAAATTACATAACCACTTAATTATAAAAGTTAATTGAAAAATATCAATATTCCTAATGATAATCACAGGCACTTAATATATCTTTTTGATTGACGTCATTTTACAAAATTACCTAGACGGTATTTATGTATTGCTATTCAAAATGAAAATTATCCTCTTGTTCGTTATTCAAAGAGGCATATCATACTACTACTCTTACTTACTTACTTACTTACTACGTTATCCTTAAGGTTATCCTGACCTAAGAAAACGAATTCAAAAAATTGCAAATCAAATTAAGACTCTAATTATCATAACGCAGAATGAGTTCAAAGGAGTGATTTTCTATCTATTAATCAATTTGTCAAAAAATACATGATAAAAGCTACGATAAAACAAATCTAAAACTAAATATCAAAGAAAAATGTCAAGTTGACAATCATTAAAGAAGTAAAAGACACGAAGAAACATCACCTTAATGATGCCGAAAAGCTAGCCTTTACACGACTCGTGCATGTTTTCTCACAGAAAAAAAACCCTATGCAGTTCTCTTTTCTTACTAATTCATGTTTATTAGGTTGGAAAGATTAGCTACTATAGTTAATACAATGAAATAAAGTGTCTCGGTGTATCTAGGGAAACGGTAGTTGACTTAACGCAAATGCTTGCTGTGAAAGTCACTTACCGATGCAAGACTTTTTATCTGGCAGCAACTGGTAACCAGTTCTACATGAACACCGATAACTTCCGATGATATTTTGACAACTACCATATCTTGCATCACACGGTTTAAGCTGTAACAGACACTCATTAATGTCTTCACATGTTTTACCATCTGCACGGAGACGAAAGCCGCGTCTACAGGAGCACTGGTGACTGCCAGGTTTGTTAATGCAAGATTGACTGCAACCACCATTTAAAGTTGTGCACTCATCAACATCTAAATCATTTTTCGTTTATAAAATTAAAATGTCATTTGACAAATATATCTAGCAAAAACGGATTATTGGAATAAACACTAACCTGTACAGCTGCGACCATTGGAGCTTAGCAAGTAGCCTTTATTACATGAACAAGTGAAGGATCCAATGGAATTTAAACAATTTTGCTCACAATCATTTAAAGATGATGAACTGCATTCATCGATGTCTATGATGAATCAAATCGTGAATCATTTAACCTGAACTAGCTTCAGAATGTTCATAGATTTTTAATTTCATGGCATGTCAGAAATTAAATACGTAACGCTATGATTAAAACTAACCTAAATCTGTTACCTAAATTAAGAAATATGTAGAAATCGTATTTTAAGCGTTAATGATAACAATGATAACAATGATAATAACAATGATTTAATGGAAAAGATTTTACAATCTTTATTTTTAAGTATCTTTTGTTGGTAATGAAGGGCAAAGATTTCATTGCCATCAGAAATTTGCACAGCCACATACCTGTCATCTGGTTCTATTTTGTGGTGTCTAGTGTTTGGAGTTTATTTTTTGAACAGCGGAATATTTCGAAATTGTAAATTGTTGATATGTATCAACAAAGACCAAAAATAGAAAATTGACGTAAAATTGGCTTTAAGTGAAATAAATTGCGCTGATAAAGTGAGTGTGCACTGAAATGAGTGTGCAGAAAATAAAATGAAGATTGGGTATGAGTCAAGACAAATTGACTACAAATTCTAGTAAATCATATTCCATGAGTGGAGAAGAAAGAAATAAGAAAAAAATGAACTATCCAAATCAATAAAAAATTGCAGAAAAGGTCAAGTCAAATATTGACGATCAAAATGGGAAAATTCAAAATTGATGTGCCTTTTCCAAAGAACAAATATTAGGAAAGTAAGTTACAAATAATTAAAGAGCCACAGCCAAAATAATTAAATTTTATAATGTAATATATAATTCGGGAAAGAAATTAGAGCCATAGATGTAAAACAGATTAAGATTTTTAGATGCGTTGATTTGTATTCTCCAAAATTATTATGTTTTCAAGTATATGTTAAGCCGAGTCTGCAGTATAATTACCTTTGCAAGTCAGCCTGTTGGAATCCAGTTGATAGCCAGTGTTGCATGAACAAACATAGCTTCCTTGGGTGTCAGTACAAATTGATGAACATCGGTTATTCGATGAACCAGCATGAGCACATTTACAAGGGTTTGCTTGGCATTCATTAACGTCTGAATTAAATTTTATTGTAAGGAAGGGTTAGTATCAACAGCCGATAAAAAATTAGTAATTGATTTAGAGGCCCTTTACATGAGAATTTCATTTCGGGCAAAATGAAATTTTTTTTAAAAGCCACGACTCAAAACTATCCGAAATGAGCTCATTTTGGTCAAAAAAACAGTAATTAAATTTCATTTTGGTGTTAAAGGAAACCCCATAAGTGGTTACAGTTAATGGCATTGTTAAAAAACATAATTTCGCCTGAAATGAAATTCTCATGTAAACGGCCTCTTAGTATCCATACATCTTTACTCTTAAGTTGCCCTCTAGTTTTTGCAACGGGGTAAATACTTGATTGGCAAGGTCACGTATCAATATCATTAATTTAGTCCTAAGATAATTCAAAACTTATTTTGAAAATTGACAGAACAATGATAAGGTAGAAGCTATTATCAAAAATAACAAATCAGACAGAAATAGTGCTATCAACGGAGTCCTAGATAAGAATATTGTTATGGATTTACAATCCGTCTAAATTGTTCTCGCCAGTCCACTTAGCGCAATATCCTTCGAATCTACCAATTCTATCCTTATAAGAAAACATGTTCATCTAAAACCTCTCTGTTGACAAACATGGGGATACGTGAAAACTATAGCTCTCGAGCTAGGTTTAAAATTCTGATCGATAAAGACTTTTACAGGGGCGGATATAGGCTCTTCAAACCACCATGTGAAAATCCCGAACTTTTCCGATTTTCTGAGTAAATTTCACCGATTCTTTCCGAAATGTCTGTAAAATTTTCCCAATTTTGGTAACTTTAGACTACGTAACTGTGTGAAATCACAACTTTCTCATAGTCTCTATCCACTCCTGTTTTATTTTCTCATGCTATAAAATGAATGATTCAAGCTATGTAACATTGTTACTTACTAGCGCATTGTCTAGATATAGGGTTATTATCCACCTTCCTGTAACCAGAGCGACATGAGCAATAGTAGGAACCAATGGTGTTTACACAGTTTTGGTCGCAAGGATTACTTTTGCATTCATCGATATCTAAAGAAAAACGAGTTAACACTGGCGATGTTATTCAGCTTCAACCAATATCTACTACCAATTATGTCTTTAAATAGGTAACAACAGGCGTTTTATGAACAGATTTGCATATAATATTTATTAACATTTTTATGAGTTAATAGAAGGAGACAAATTATTACGAACAAAAGAAAAGAAACACAATTTAATGATTTGAATATTAAAAGTCCAACAGACATTGACGCATAGCATATTTTGACTAAAAGCGATTCAATCAACTCTCAAGAACGTCATGAATAATGGTTGAATAATGCTTCTGCTACCAAGGTTGACAAAAAAGACAAAATAGATAATGGGATGGTAAAATCTTCAATGGTAGCGCCTTTTCCCGAGCTTCATTCGTTTCGCTCAAAAATGCATACTAAAGTAAGCTAAATGTCATATTTTCAAAGTAAATAAGCTTTTTGTTGGTTAGAAATTGGGTTACAAAACTCGTGTTTTAACGAAAGCGAGTCGGATCACAGTGAGCGAATATTTATGAGAAGGTTGTATTGAAAAAGGAACTGTACGGTAAATCAATATCTTAATTTTGTTAAGATTTATGTTTGAAAAGAATTCGCCCCGTTAAAAAGAGTCCTCGTGAATTGGCTTTACCTTTAAGATTCGACACACGACCGGAAAAAGTAATATTCCGCTCTAACTTTTGGTCGTTCCGTTTGTTCCGTGGTCATTACTGCTCGTTCCGTGCTCGTTCTGCCGTTTGCTCGGTTTAGAAACATCGGTAAAAAAAATTGAATTTCACTACTTCTGGGGAAGACCTAAAGTTCTTACCTCTTTCACACAAATTCCCTTGATAACCGGAGCGACATGTACAGGTATTTGGATTTGTACACTGCCCGTTCTTACATCCTGGATTGCATATTGCTACATGAAAAAATGATTATTCAAAACAGAGGCGTAGCCATGTATTTTCAGTTGGGGTGGCGAAATGTCTTGTTTGGTGGACCTTTTTTGCATAAGAGAAAACTTTTATAAGGAAAAAAGCGCCGCAGGCGAAATTATTTTGTTTTTTTGAACTTAATACTACGAAATTTAAAGATTAATATAGCATTTTTGCATCCATTTTAGAAATATTGGGACCTTTTCTTTCGAAATTTAATTTTTGAGGGGGCGACTGCCACCCCTGCACCCCCTGCGACTACGCCACTGCAAAATTAAGATTTTTCCTATCACTTCAATGCTCTTTATAACAAAAGAATTTTCCATATTCTTTCGTCTCAGTTAAATTGTTTTGTACCTGGACTGAGCATGGATCACATCACTGCGGGGGGGGGGGGGCTGGAGGGAGCATGGCCCCCTCACCTTTTTTCAGAGAAGTGGGGGATGGGGGGTAATTTAGTACCTTTTCCAAGAAAGGGGGTGGGGTAAATACTAAAACTTGTCTGGCCTCCCCACTTTAGAATCGGTGATGTGATCCCTGCTGAGGCAAATATAAAAAGAAAACCTGGTCTGACTTTCCGCCGAAGTTCTATTTGATATACCGTCTGTACCGTTGAAATAAATAATTCACCACGGAAAGGGACCAGGGACAACCTAGCAAGGGAGTCCGTGCTCCTATTTTGCTGTTGTAAGTTTAGGTTGCCCATGGCTCTCTTACATTTTTAGCACGAATATCCAATAAGAAAAGAATGGAAGGAGTCAGAGACATTTTTATGTTTAAGACAAATTATACTTCGTTGACTTACCTTAACTTTATATGTAGATAATAAAACTTGGACTTACGTGTTGGACATGTATTACCACGTTTTGCCCATCCATTGCAACAGAAGTATCTGTACGAACGTTTATATCTCACCTCACTAGCTGTATATGCAACGGTTATTTGCCTTAGTAAAAAAGAATAAAAACAAACAGAACTGGTCTCTAAGAATAGCTCAACCGGAGACAAGAGCATTTCATGGGCTTAAAATTCTTCAAGAAACGAATATCAACAAAAAAAAACTACAACCAGTCTCTAATCAAACAAATTTTGTCAATTTTGTCTTTTGGAAACACCTGCCTGCCATTCTACTGCATATGCACAAAAATCATAATGAGTATTGGACACTGTTTTGCCAAAATTAATAAACGAGGGAGGGAGGTCTAAACAAGGCCCGGGGGGGGGGGGGCAAGGGGGGTTGAAAACATTTTTAAAATTAATAAGCGCCCTCCCCCTTGTATTAAGCACCTGAGAATATCAAGCTTGTTTCAAACAAAGAAAATGGTGTCACTATAGATATCAATAAACTTGGAACTCTAGAGGAACCACGAATAGGAAATTACCTTGTTCTTGTACATCTACTCCACCAACCACACCGGGTTCTGTAGTTCTGATAACCAATGCGATACCGAGTAACGGCTACATAAAAAGGTACGGATATTGGCTGCGAACAAACGTGAAATCTGAAATAATGAATTAAGCTTAAAAAATAAATAAGAATATATTATCATGATATCATTAGGAAGAAACATTTATTAGTAAACCATTCTAAACTAGTCTTCGAATCACTATAGAGACAGCTACGGCCAGTGAAGCGTGTTTAATTCACCCCACGATTACTCTTCTTTAGATAGCTTTTTAGATATAGCAATATGTATTTGATTTGTTTTTAAATGTAAAAAGTTTGTATACAGATTTTCGGATTTTGTTAACGTATGTCAAACACTTAAAATTTGTATGTTATCAATTATCCTTTGTCTTGTTACCTTGTTTTTGTATTTATGTCACTTTTGATTCTTGTTAATTTAATTTCAACTGTTTTTCGTTAACTATTTCATCCCTTGATGCATTAACCCTTTGAGCCCTAAGGACGCACATATGCGTCCAAAATTGACCAAAATACCACTATGTCTTTGGAAGTCCATAACTTCTAAACTATTCAGAATTGGCCAAAACAACCAAAGATGTTTGAAGAACATAAAGAGCTTTCTTTTGGTACCAAACCTATTTAGTTGATCTCCTTCCAGTGTCCAGAAACTTAAGTTAAAAGTTTAGAAATTTCTCGTTTAAAATTTTGCTGGTTAACACGATGTTCAAGTACCTTTACTGTAAAAGTATTCGCAAGCTTTGACACATATATTTAAGTACCCAAATTTTTAATAATTAAAAGCTCTTAACCCTATTCATGCTAGGCTTTATAGGGGCTTTTTATGGGCTCCTCAGGCCTAGGCCGTAACGTTTCTAATGTTTCTCATTTTCAAATGAAACTTAACGCACTGATGCAGCATGGTTTAAGGAACATTTTTGCAAAGTTTCATAAAAATTGAGTCACGTGATCACGAGTTACGTAA
>JAUBWS010064121.1:0-12460 GCA_032270445.1 Darlingtonia californica | reverse complement strand
TGATTCGTACATACATGATTTGATAATGGTTTGAATCAATCTGTTTCAGTATTCAAACATTTAGTGCACAAAATCTTCTTTATAGTAGACAAAATTAACAACTTACAGGATTACTTTGATACAAAGGTTGACAGGATTTCTCAAGAGTATCCAAATACTTCACATTGTCTTTGGCCTCATTTGCAGCATCTGTTATTCTATTATCCAACTCTTTCCATATCTAAAAACACAGGGGGAGGGACCATTGAATGAAATTGAAAAGATACACTGAAATTCTGCGAAAGTTTATCAAAGAAAACCCAAAGTTAGTGACAATTTAATAGCTAGCAGTAGTTACTTATGTTCGCCTAATTTTTTAACAAAAATATAAGCAAAATTTTCTTTGCTAAAAGATGCAACCTGGGAGCGGCTGAAATCCTCCCAGGTGAATGAACTCAGTTTAGTTCTTCTTAAATCTACTGAAATCTATAAGAGATATGTAGTAGGCAATTTAACAATTACATACAAACCTTTAGCACTTTCGACTTTGCGTATAACAATATTGCAATAACAGTTTTGCATTGTTGGCTTTTCATTTGATCGAGTAAGGTATTGAATTTAGCACGACGTTGTCTCCAGTGCTCTAATTCGGCAATAGGACCAGTGTCATCAGCTTCTTTGCGCATTTGCTCACTCTCTGCAAGAACCTAATTGCACAGAAAAAGAGAAATATATTGAAAATGAAGATTTTCGATTCGAGTACCTGGAGTTTCATGAGCTGAGTTTTACAATTCAAGCAGAGTCGACGGCCTTTAACAAGAAGAAACGACGCCTTTTAGTTAGAATTATAATAAGGATCTTTTGTTGACTCTTCAAGTGAACCTATTTATTAAGTTCAATTTCTGCGCCAAATTGATCACCAGAGATCCTATTCCAAACATTTCAATTCCAAATACAGAGGCCGCGGAACAAATTTTACTTTAGGGGGGTCGAGAGCGCTGGAAGTCAAACTTTTAAACAAACACGATTTAAACAAGTGAAAATCATTGTTTTTAATTATTGTTGATTTGAAAATACCATAACTGACAAAATTATTAGGTAGCCCCCCTAAACTCCCTTGCTCCGCGGCCCCTGAAATACATTTTGATTGCTGATTAAATTTGTGGACAAGCTTTCAAATTCCATTGCCTAAAACGTCAACACCAACTGGTATAGAACGCGTTTTTATATTTCTATAAATTATATCTGCTTAAAATTCGACCGCCATATGTCGTTTAGATTTCCAATTGGTACAATGTTCGAAAACTAAAGAAAAACAAAATACACAGCATTATACCTGTTCAATTTGTTTACACCAAAGCTGAACCAGGTCTTCAAGCTGTGATAGTTGCTCGGCATTGTTTGCCACTGACTTGTATTGTTCGGTTGTTGTATACTCTGTCGTATCGATTGTTTCGCAACTTGCAAGTTCTATAGTATCACTCAACGCAAGATCAGTGGCTAAAATGGTTATAAATTTTTATTGAAATTGAATAGAATGATAAATTAATAACATTGCTACTGATGATGTCAGATCCGAACATCATATCAAATAAGCCTACAGTCTTGTGGCCCTACTGTGAGGTTCCCCAATGAAATGTATCCCCACTCCTTAGGCCATATGATCAACGTATCTGATAGAATGAACATCATCTACTAAATTCATGCACAACTCAAGGGTATTACTTCTTTTAATACACTTTTTTTTTAAAACTTGATTTTTCAGATAAACGCTCTTCTTGAATTAACGCTTTTAATCGAATTAATGTAAAATCCGTTTTTTTTCAAATAAAACTGGGAGGCCACATAAACAATTCATGCAATCGCGTTTAAGAACTGAAAGAGTGGAATTACAAAGGTAGATAAATATACCTACCATCTACAAAATGGGTAAAAGAACTGAGTGATTTAAGGAATTCTTTCTTGTTTGCAACTCCTTGTGGGGTTTGGTCCAATTCTCCCCATTTGTCACATGCCTGGATTGCAGGAGTGTATATGCTAGACATCATTTTACCCATAGCATGTAATATACCACAACCATTTGAACAGTCCATGATTCCAAAACATACTTCCTAAAAGATAAAGATTAGCAAATGCAGAGAAAAATTACAGTCGCTGTCAGCATTACGCTTGGTTTTAATTACGGGTTAAAGTACATTTTTCGTGATTTTGATTTGATTTGTTCAGTTGTTCATTG
Organism: Darlingtonia californica; assembly: GCA_032270445.1. Classification (NCBI taxonomy): domain Eukaryota; kingdom Viridiplantae; phylum Streptophyta; class Magnoliopsida; order Ericales; family Sarraceniaceae; genus Darlingtonia; species Darlingtonia californica. The sequence continues at coordinate 10,245 of JAUBWS010064121.1, read as the reverse complement.
ACAGAATATCACTTTCAGATTTTACTTATGGTTTCAAAATGTTCATATACTTTTAAAGTCAAAATGTTCGAACATTCCAATGCTTTTCTTTGTTGTTAAATTATATGACAGGGAAAAAAGCTTATTGTTATACACTCTCTCTTTTCAGCATCTTAAAAAGGGTAAATTAAAAAAAAGTTGCGTTCCGAAAAGGGAAGTTATCGATATAAAATACCAACAATTCAATTATAGTGCAGTTTTAAAGAGTTTTCCATTCCACTAATCCTAGTCTGATATTTCTCTCCCGAAAGATACATTTAAGAGAAGAAATTTATTAGTAGGAAAAAATCTACATAAATTGGTTGAAGCTAATTTGGCACGTCGCTCAAAACTGTCATGAAAATAGTTTTAAAACTGATTGATTTGCAGCGAAAAATTGGATAATTCAATAAAGACTTACGTTGCAAAAGGGAAATTAATATCCGCGGTTATGAATAAAGCTCCTATAAATGATTTTTAGGAAAACTGCAAATTTCGATTGTCTTTCAATAAATCACTTTTCTTGAAGTATATAACTTAAATTGCCAGATTAAGTATAATTTTACCAATTGTTATATTGTTTTCTATTCAAGATTGAAATTTTTCTGAAATATTCAGACCATACTCAACTTGGTTATTTATGAATAAGTTAATCAAAAGATATGCAAATAGACATACCTCGTGGATATTCCTCATCTTCAACTCTTTTGTTGAATTCGGTCTGACAAAATAGAGCAAGTAACCAGTCAATGGTTTAGACCATCCATCAGTGATAAAAAGAGTCTGTGGATGCTCTTCTTGTGTATGGTGAATTGCTCTGGCACGCGCTTCTGCAGCTGAAATTTTCAAAAGCAAAAATTAATCAATATATCGTTGCTGTAAGCTACTACTATTAGCAGGCTTCAAAAAGTAATGCTTGCTGTCTTGCACCCAAACATTAAATAACAAAAAGATAACCGCTTTTCTAAAGCAAAAATACTCTCTATACGAGTTTCAATCCAACAACATTTTCCTGATGAATAAAGAAAAAAAGTCAGTTATTACAGGGCGCTTTGGGCTAGTAAACTTTTAGGAATATCAAAAACAAAAAACATCGAAAACAACCAAAAGACAAGCTAACAAAAACAACAGGGTATTTTATAAAGTCAAAGAAAGAATGCCGTAAAAAACTGAAATGTTTTAGGGTAAAAATTGGCTTGATCGCATACAAATTGTAAATAAATTTCTAGAAAAGGAAAAAACCAACATACCTGCATCGTCACCACATTGCTGGTAGAAAAACAAAAGAGTCCTTTGTCCACCTATTTGCAAAAAGCTTTGGAAGAGTGACATCCCCTAAAACAAAATACCACTCACATATATAATTGGTTCATTTATCACCAACACCTGGCGAACTGCTGTGCTTTCATTATGATCCAAGAAATAAGTTATTTGTTTTTGAGCAGTTTTGTTCAATAAATCTGAAATTTCTGATATTTATTCCAACCTTCCTTTTGTCAAATGGAAGCTTAAGAATAAATATAAAAAGACAAAAAAATGCTTCATGAAAGAGATAAATTAAGAATTGAAAATAAATGTATCACCTTATCCTAACAAAATATCATACGAGGGCACCATATCTACAAACAAATTTATGATCTGTTAATGAAAACTATATACCTCTTTACATTCAACGACAAAATCAATGACGATATCAATTGACAAATCAAGTTTGAAAGCAACCAGTGACAAAATATACTTGTGCTCGTCCGTTAATCTAGCTTTCATCGCCTCCTTGTTAGCTTTGATTTGGTTCTAAAACGAAAAAAGTTCACAACATTTTCAATAAGAATATTAACAACATATAACCAATATTCTAGTCCCCCTATATAAATACCCCTTTATCTGCATTAGCTTTTCTTCCACCTTCTAAATCGTCTAAAATATGCCCCAGTTTCAAATATTTAATCATATCTGCTTATCAATTATCACGAATATTCTATATGATAAAAAGTTTCAATGAATGTTCATAATTAACTAAAAATATACAAATAATATTATCAATGTGATAAGAAGTGAAAAAAGACATGTGCATAGAAAGCCTGAACGTTATTGGTTACTGAAATGGAGTAATCATGTCTGAATGAGGCATTAACCATGAAGCATAACCATTGGATACAAATGGTTCAAGTTTTGAGCTTGGAACTCGGGTTCAGCATGGGTCTTTGGTGGTGATAACAAACTCACTCTTGTTTCTACAGGTTCCCTGTAGGGACTAGGAGCCGCGTGACCCATGCACCAGGGACCGGTCCCCATTCAAGAAATATACTATGTCCAAACATTCCCAAAATGTTGAAAATTCTCAGCACAGAAGTGGTTAATAACAGTTAAAAAAAATGATGAGGGTATACTGGGTAAATAATCGTAATTCGATCAAAATAAAATAAATAATTTTTTTTGAAAGTTCTAGAATTTAAAATATTTTTAAAATCATTCTACACCTGCTTGCTTCTAAGGAATACTGATAGATCACTAAAGATGTTATTCCCTCCCCTATATATCGTATCGAACATCCCATGTTCCAATGTGATCCATGGAAAACGTTTTTTTATTTTATAATAAACTTTATTAGAGTTCGAAGTAGTGCATCGTGATTCGAGAAGATTCGTTCTATGATTTTCACCATGATATACAAATTCTTGAAAACTATAATGCCAAAAAGTACTATTTCTGAATTTACTTTAGTCTTTTGATGCAATCTTCATGTCACGCTGTGACAAAAAACTGATTTTATTCACTTGTACGCTAAACACAAAGTCATTCGACATCATTCGAAGGTTTTAAAAAATTGATTTGTTCTCTAACTAACTATTCCAAAAAAGACACTGATTACCTGCCTGTGAATCTTATTTTCATATTTGAAACACTGTGGCAACCACATAAACAATACATACTTTATTTTTAGAAATAGTGTCGGAAATGGAAAAAATCTGCAGGCAAATTTCAAATTGTTCTTCTGTTCAAGCAAAGAAATGATTTACTTGTACACTAAACACAATGCAATGATAAATCTAGATAGTGTTACCAAAATTTGGAAGCAATAGTGCATTCTCTCAATAACTACTGCCCTAGTCTGGAAATGGTGCTCTATGTCAGAGATCTCTAGCAAAGACTTCAAGGTTTTAACTTGGACTTGCGAACTTGAAAGTCCCAAAAATATCATTTAAAGTTGAAAAAAACTAAAAAGATGGAAAAAAATATATGAGATCCTCTAGTAATACCGATTTTCAGATAATTTGAATGAGTAAAAAGGTGCGAAATAACTAAACTACTAAGAAATAATAAGCAGAAGATGGTCCAAAGGAGATTATGAGTCTACTATGGGTAAACACACAAAATCATAACATTTCCAAGATTCATAATAAATATTCCAATGATCTTCCTCTACTTTGATACTGTGCTTATAAGCAGTTGAATCTAAAACTTAATTTATAAAAAACTTAAACATATCATAAAAAATGTTGATGTGTTTACATTTCATCAAAGGGTTTTTACTTTTATGAAATATTTAAAACCTTGATATCAAACTTTTAAAAGTAGTGCTGATGAATTGTAACGGTGAGAAAATTACTTTTATTTATTCTAAAAAAATTATATAGTGTAAATCATCCAGAAACTCTGATAGCATGATAGCATGGGACTTGCCAAAAAACGTTAAGTCTACGTCAAAACCTTGACACGTGGCAACAGGTAAAAACCCTTAGAATTTCAGTTGATTGATTGGTTCGCCTTGTTTTAGTGAGTGTTTGTGTTAAAAAGTTTCTTGAATTGACCTTGGAAAACGTCCAATATGAAGTTAATGAACAAGACATTTTTTGAAACATATTAATAATATGTCTAGTGGTCAGTCTGAATCATTGAAATATCTGGTGTGTCTGGTGCAAATCAGTCAGGGAAAAGAACACATCCAGGTAAACCCACATCTGGAATAACAGTCTATATAGTATTAAAAGAATCTAAATTCCAATGAAAATGACCGAAAATTATCACAATGTATGTCATGTTAGCAACACGAAAATGTTGATAACACAAGAAAACAAGATAAATAAATGACACAGATTGAACAAATCGATAAAACAAAATAGCAACAAACAATAAAAACGACACAAACCAATCAAACAGATATGGGAAAATAGAGGGCTTGAAGATAGACGAAAAGAGTAGATATGGTGCCTAGGAGAAAGGATTTAAAAGTTGTTAAAGTAGGGAAGGTATGCTTGATATGGTGGAATTAACCAGGCTTAGAATCATCAGTTGATGAACACAACAGCCATTTTGGGGATAGTAGCTATGTTCTAGGTTCTCACTGAATGCAACTTCTACAGTCCCTAGGAGTAAAAACCGTTGTTTTTTATATTTGCACCGGCACGATACTTTGAGTAACAGCAGTCGCATGTGGGATTTGAACATCTATCACCCATGCATTATGAGGCTGGCACCTAGTCAACTGAGCTATCCACTCCTATTGTGGCCTTGATCAGATACCACCAACTAGACCCTGAAGAAGCGGAAATGAGAGAAGAAAGGATTTTCATATAGAATTAGAATTTTTTAGAGCAGAATTCAAGAAATGATTGAGAGAGGAGACAAAAAACATCAAATGAGTAAGATATACGTCAAAGAAAGAGAGAGAGTGAGAAATATATCTGGAACATATATTTTGATAAGAGGAGAGGGTAAGGAGTAACGTAAACAACCAGAGAATAAAACGTATTTCATATCTCTTTAATCCAAACAGACCCGCCCTACCAGATCTGACTCACGTGGACATGGTTCGCTACGCCATACTACGAACCAGAAAGTAGGGTGGCACTCATGTCATTTGAACACATCTACTATGTTTTGTTAACTGGCTGAATATTATTTGTCAGTGAAACCTATCATATAGCAAAAAGCTTGTCCCAAGTTTTTGAGAGTAGGTTTAAAGCATATAACTTCTTCCTATGAAATGAATATGAATTGAAAATGACAAATTCAAAATCTACAATGACAAATTCAAAATCTACTCAAAATTTCGCTTTCAATTTACAGGACTTTTACAGGACCAAAAGGTATAACAGAATTTTGTATATATGTATAATATTTTGTATGTATATTTTCTCTTACATTTGGTCTTTTCAATAAAAACTGTCATTATATAATCACTTATTTTGATTCTTCCATCAAACATCTACCTCTATCTATCGATCTTTTGACTTTTACATTCTCTGCAAAGCATTTTTTAGTTTACCGTTGTATTGTCCCTTGTGTTATCCTGTATCTTGTGCATGTCTGTACTATTGTCATTGTTTCATTTAGTTGTCTATCAACCAGCCAAATTCCATCAATGGAAAATTTTCTTAGTGTTTCACTCTAATACTATATATTACATTATTTTGATTTGGTTTTATCCTGTGCAAATATTCATCAATAATAACAATAATATAATGATATATAATATCATGGGGTTTTTTTTCAACAGAAGAGTTGAAATATTGAAATTTTGGCCATGAAAAACCCGTTTTTGATTAAAAAGTCCACAAAATACCTTAAAAATCAGGTACACTTTATTTTCTCACATACTTGATGTTATAAGTTGAAAAGGGCATAAAAACACCACATATACATACATTCTGCAGAAACCAACACAAAAATTTCACACAAATGTTTATCAAAATTAATGTTTCTCAAAAATTGCCTAAGAAATATTTCTGTGAAAAAAACATATTGAATTATGTTTGGTAGGACCCTCTTCAATGTAGTTTTACTCTGTGAAACCAATGATTATCATTTATGGCACTGGATACTTCATCTTAACCCTATTCGATCCCCCTCAGAAACTTTTTTTAATAACTTTTTAGCCCTGAAATTTTTTAACTTTTTGGGAAATTTATTTGCAAAAGTTTTGGTGAAAAAATTTTTGTGAAATATTATGTCAATATGGCGGCATGATCAAAAGATTGGCAAGTGGTGTCCAAAATATCATAATTTTTTTTTTGAAAAATTCTTTAAACGTTACTATATTGTATATCAATCGATAGGAAAATGAACGTAGAGCACATATGTTAATTAGACATTCTGAACATGAGTATTATCCTTAAAATAACAGAAAATTGTCCAGACGGTGATTTTAGTGATGCTTTGCAATTATGACGTCATTGTTACGTAACTCATGATCACATGACTCAATTTACACGAAACTTTTCACAAATGTTCCTTGAACCATGGTGCATCAATGTGCTAAGTTTCATTTGAAAATGAGAAACATTAGAAAAGTTATGGAGGGGGGCCGTTTTTTCTAAAAGCCCATAAAACAACTTTTCTTCTATACCAAACTTAACTAGTTTATCGCTTTTCAGTGTCCAGAAATGGAACTTCAAATTTTGAAAAATGTTAAAACATCTCAGAAAATTTTGATCATTTTCAAAAGTTGAGTGCGTTGTGAAGGTTAATATCAATGAAATTTTTTCCATAAGACAAATCCATTTGAATAATAGTATGCCAAAAAACCATTGAATAACAATTTTGGCTTTAAAAAAAAATTTCAGTAAAATCGTAAGATTTCAGAACTTTGATCTTCTAAAATACCCTAGAATGATATATTTTCTAAGTATCAAGACAGAAATAGTCTGAGTTAAGCCCTGTGAATCCAGAAGAAAAGAGCACGGCACCCGACCAAGCCTAGACGTTATTTTAGGTGGGCAAAGCTGTCCTGAGTGACCATTCAAGATCGGCAAATTACAATTTTGCTGCAGCATAATTCAGGGTTTACCAGACGCTTAATACATCCTCACAACACTTCTATTACACCCAATAATACTTATTAGTTTGCTTGTTTTCAAGAACAAAATTTTTCGCAAAAATCTATTCCATAAGTGAGTACAGATAAACAAAAGTTAGTTTTAGAATGTTTTGAAAACTGAAATCATCATTTATAATTAGATACGTCCTTATATTAAAAAATTTATGCTTTTTGTCAACAATATAATATCTTTTCAGAGTGTACATACAACTTAACAAGTTTTTGCAAAATAATGTTTAAACTATAAAGTTACGTTTTTCAAAAATATCATTATAATATAGTTTTGATATAACATCTAACATCTGAATCAGAGTCAGTCCATTAATCACTGGATATGTCCGCAAGATTTATGTCTTCTATATCATTTTCTTCTTTTTCTGACGAATTGTCAAGGTGAATAGCGTGAGGTTGTTTGGGTCTTTTTCGTTTTCGATTTTTAGGGTAATCATGTCCATCGAGTCTTTGAGGCTCTGCTCTTAGTTCGACATTGGGAGCTCATTAAGAAAGAGGTCAACAGCATGCTCGTACCTCTCTGGAGAAAAATCTCATTCGCATCGCAATCTCAAAATATTTTCCATTGTGGAATTTTTAAGAGATTGACGATTTTTGGAGAAAATGCGCAACAAGAAAGAAAACACTCATTCTGTCCGGCAGTGTGGCACATGTAACCTTTTCCAAGGGTGATCTAATGTTAAAAAAATGATAGGTCCAAAAATGGTTGTAATCTTTAAATCCAGAACCTCAGATTGGATTACAGTTCATGAAATGCCTTGAATAGTCCAAATTTCTGACATATCTACTTCTTAACTTTAAATTTTGAATGATGATATCAAACTGTGAAATGTATCAAAGGGTCTATCCCTAAACTAAGAATTAAATTGTGAACATACCTATAATGTTTCTTTTATAAGTCGTTGATTGAGTAGATATATATAGTTGAGGAAAAAAGAAAAGACAAAAGAGATGAAATGAGGTCGGCAAACAGTTTTGGAGGATGTTTAGGTTGGCTCTGCCGACCTTAAAGACTCTTTTTCTCTGCATGCTATCCTTGGAGTCAAACTAGGTCGGCAAAAAAAAGCTGACCAAGCTTTTGCTCTTAATACTCTTTCAGCACTTTGATCCTGAACATGGAGCAATGGCGCAGTGGTATTATTAGTCAGGTGTGCTATTGTGCTGGTTTTTCCTCCTGTCACGTTGAGTTGTTCTGACTGAAAATCATTCATCCTAATGTCCAGCTGGTCTGACTTAGTGAGAACTGTTACTCAACCAATTCGCTCGTCTGGACACAAATTCGATAATATGTCTGTCTGTGGACCCTTCTGGAAACAACCAATCAGCTGTCGAACAGGCTGACAGGTCTGCGTTAGTGAGGCTATATACACAATAAACATCAGTCTCTATCTATCTATATCAAACTACCATGTGGGCACCCATCCCAAAAACTAATTCTAACACCTTAATTTTAGACAATTTAATTGGGAAGAGCTTTTTGCTATATGCTACCTAGTGCTACCTCTCATGTCATATTTCTTCATGGCTGCTGGCAGGAAAAAAAAATTTAAAAGTGGATGAAAAAAATTCTATAAAAATTCTATATATAATATATAAACCAAACATTTCGATTTCAGAAAGAAAACACTGAAATTTCCAGACTGGACATAGCTAACATTCTCCCAAAGCAAAGGCACTTATTTTATTAAGTCAATTTCTTTCAAAAAAATTCTAATGCCAGCAAATTGCTAAATTGCTAAAAATTACCTGTCTTTCTTTCATCATTTCATTGCTCATTGCAACACTGCGTCTTCTGTTTTTCTCAACAGGTTTAGTTTTATCTGGGAGTTTAGGACCCCTTCCTTTATTAATGCTTCTATCAGCCATGGTGACCTTGCTTTTCAATTCACAAATTCAGTCCTTGAATAAACACCACCTAGCTTGCTACACATATGATATAGATCTGGATGCTAAGAATTCTTCTTCACCTTTGTCTTGGCCGTCTGAAGAAAATGAAAAAGTCTCACCTTCGTAGCATTCGAAAGTTTTTGTTTACAGTCATACCATAACAACGGCGTTCGATTTTCGCGGGCGAATTCTTGTTTTAAAAGGCACAACTGCAAACTACAAAATTTGAAAGCAGAAACGATATCTGGTGGTGTGGCGAAAGTAAGAAGCAACGCCACAAAATGCGGAGGCGCTTTGAGGGCGGCTACTCGTTGGTTGTAATTTTCTTCAAGTTCCACCTCGTCCCACCCCACGCAAATGGTTTGGGAAGGGGTTGTCATGTGCTATAGATGGACGATACCGGGTTTCGGTATGCTGTGCATGGTAGTGGTATGACAACCCCGTCCCTTTAGACCATCTTTTCTCCATCCTCGTTCACCAGGGCCCCTTTACGTTTTTGATATTTGGATATATCGAGTGCCGTCAGCATATTATTAAAAATCGAAAAAAGGTCATGGGTATGACGTTGGCTTTATACTCCTCTTTTTGATATGCCGACAACATAAACGAAAAGAAGACGCCATTCAATTATTAAAAAGTCATAAAGAGGAGGGAGCCTGGGAACGAGGATGAGCGGTATGATTCATCACACATCCTTCCGAGAAGTCGCCCTTTATCTGATATTTTAGATTCGCCTCTCACTTCACCTGCACCCTCCACTGCTGTAAATACGGTGGCGAGAAAGTCACTCTCTAAGCCTAAAGTCACTTTTTAAATCAATATAAAAGAGGTAGCACGCTGGTGGGCGGCTGGAACACATTTCTTTCAAGCCTTAGCCTGTACCAAACCCACCGATACGGCAGTCAAGAAAACAAATTTTCCACGCGTACACTGGAAGTACTTCTTTCCGATGATGTTTGCCATCAAAAGTCTTTTTGAGCCCGCTCTTTTTTCAATCTGGCTTGCGGGTACCACGAACAATCGTGCAAGTTTAGTTCTCTTTTCCCAACGAGCCCCTTTTTCACGCCGTCTTTTTAGCAGTAACTCGGCGGAGTTACGGCACGTCCAATTTTACGATGTCGCAGTTTCTTATTCAAATTTTTACACGGCTAGCCGTGCGGCTGTAAAGAGAAAACAGCTATGGAATTCAGAGTGTTATAAATGGGATTCTCCTTCTATTAGAGTGTGTTCATCCTACGTATGAGGACGATTTAAATGTTTCGTAGTAAAGCTGTAAAAAATGTTTGTAAGAACAAATCATTCTAAAGATATTTGCTTTGGATTTTAAAACAAACGCAAGATAAATTATATGAATATAAAGCTTTGAAACTTTGCAACGAAATCAGAGCTAAAGTAGACTGTATCCCCGCCCTTCACGGAATTTCATGCTCTCCAAGCGATAATAGACTAGCTTACTAGTCTATTATTTTTCTTAAACCACTAGATATAGCAGCGGAGTTAAAAAAAAA
>JAUBWS010064099.1:0-12390 GCA_032270445.1 Darlingtonia californica | reverse complement strand
GGTGGTCTATTTAATACTCAGGAGAGGCAAGTTACATAGCATAAGGGTAATATACAAATGCATTATTGCATGCATTAGAACTCATAGATATCGAGTTAGTCTCCTTCAGAGGCTTACCAAGGTAAATGGTAATTAGTATAATTTAGCTGCCAAGGTGGTCTATTTAATACTCAGGAGAGGCAAGTTACATAGCATAAGGGTAATATACAAATGCATTATTGCATGCATTATAGACGTAACAAATAAACCACGCACATCTGCTTTCAAGTGCATTTCATTGCACATTAGCATCAAGTGATTTTAACTGCTCATATGAATCTCAAGGGAGCATTCGACTTTTTTACCCCCCCTCCCCCTCTTGTTCGCTTTGAACAATAGAAATGACGTCATAAAACAATGGCCGTTCGTTTGGCTTAAACTCATCCCCCCCCCCCCATCCTTCAACGAACGTACTTTTAGAATGCCCCCCAAACAAGGTCGGATTTATCTCAGCCGGTAAAATCACCAGAAAACGTTTTCTTTATTGAAGCAACATAGAGATTATTAACATTCACCTCTAGCCTCTCCAACTGAAGGTTCAACGAACTTTTTTCAGTGCTTAAGGCCTCTACCACTGTTTGCTTGTGTATGAGACTATCCGTCAGTGTTCTTATTCGATTCTCAAGTTCTTCTTGTGATGATGTCACTGTTTGTTTGGCGTTCACCTGAAAAGAAACAGCATAGAAATTTCAACAGAAAAAAATTTAGCTGGTAAAAATTTTAGTCACAGGCAAAATGTTAATAATGTCAATAATACTTTCTCTTCTTCTTTTATTTGACAAACATATCCTACCTGAAGGTAATTAATCGTAACTTAGCGATCGGAAAAGATGGTATATTTATTGGTGCTAGGAATTATTTCTTAAATTTAGCGAATTCTTCCTGAATAGTCTTAAACTAATTCGTATGTCAATCACCATAAATTGTGAATATAACAGAAATGACAACGTTATTACGACGCGATGTTCTTGTTAAGAAGTAGGCGCCTAAAAGAAAGAGAAAACTGGCATACCATAAAAGTGGGACCAGAGACCTTAAGGTGGACCCAGGACCAGGGGACTAAAATTGGAAAGTACTCTAAATCGATTACACCTTACAGTACGGACATATAAAATCGAAAATGAACTAAAACGAACTTGTTTTTCACTGATATGTGATTTCTTTGATGTATGCATTTCCTCTCTTGCAAAGTGTAACTCCTGTAAAGTAAAAAATAATCACCGTTAGTAGTAATTTAATTCGTTCGCGTTACGTCCGAAAAATTTATCCGTTCTAATTGTCCGGCAATCACACCTGTATATATCTTTTCATATCTTCTTCCGCAGTCTGTCGTTTTTTAACTTCGTCCTGAAGTGACGTTTGTAGTGTCTCGATCTTGTCTTGATTATCATCCGATTCGTTTTTATGGAGCATATCTAAGTCCTAAAAGAGAATAATGGAATTAATGCAGAATTGACGTGTAATTTATGGATCCCCAACAGGGAAGTTTTTAGAGCGCTGAGGTTGAAATTGTTTGAAATCTATTAAAGGGAAAATGGAAAATAGTCTAATTCCTTGATTGAAGGCTTTTGTATATACGACTCTCTCTAACAACAGTTTTGAAGAACTGAAGAGGCTATTATAATGAATTATAAATTGTAACTTAGATTTCCTTTTACTAAATAAACCATTGGCTAAATATGATTAATAATGGTAATGAAATTGATTCGAAGCATCCTCCAAGGTATTAAGGGTAAGGTAAGCCTCCAAAAATATGTCAGACCCCTCAATTCTTTATAGGAAAATCCCTCAAAGCTTGCAATCCTCCAGCCCCCTTCCAACCTCTAATGATGTATTTGCAAAGCCACATTTCATATTGTGTACACACAACCTGCACTTACCTATCTACATTTTGATCAGTGATACTTGCAGAAGATGGTCAGTACCCCCAGAAGAAATCCAAGCCTGCCCCTTAAAATTCAGTTCCCCTTAAAAAGTTTAAGAAGAGAAAGACCGCTTCCCATTTTTCATAAGTAAAAACCCTATGTGGAGGAGTGTTTTACTTTTTAAACGGCAGACAATCTGCGCGTGCCGTTTATAAAGACAACACTTCTCCACATGGGTTTTTCTCAGTTTTGCCCACTGGATTAGTCACAATGGAAAATGATGTCAACCCTAACCAAGTATTCAGACCGAAGTTGTTCAATCTTATATTTGTTTTCCTGTAGTTCATCACGAAGCATATCTCGTTCTTGTTTCAACTCTTCAAGTTCGGACAGCAACCCTGGTGATATTTCCGACGATGAATCAGTACCAAGTCTTAATGATGCTATCAATTTCTCTTTAGTCTAAAAGAAAAGAGTAATTCGAAAAAAATATATAAATAGATTATACTTTTACGTATTATGTATTGCGTTCCCGTTTTTACGCTACGCAGCAATAAAACGTAACACGTAAAATCTCTTACGTCGGGTAATTACAACAAAAACCCGAATACTAGAAATTAGTATATGCCAAGAAAAGAAAAAACTAACGTCATAGCGTTCAACTTTCAGTATGATTGTGCTTCTTAGACCATTCTTAAAGGCGTGTTGAAAAATAATTTTGAGTAAATGATGAGATACGAATGTAAGAGCTATGTACATGTGAATAAAACCGCACAGTATGACATACATGGCCGAGAATGATCCATAAAACAAAGAAACAAAAATGGAAACCTGTAAAATTCTGGCAGCTTTATCTTTGTAATCTTTCAATTCTTTTTGTGCGTTTTCCGATGAATCTTCTGCAACTTTTACTCTCATCTCTAGTTCACGTGTTTTGTCTACAAAAAAAACAGAGTTGATTTAATGCTTTTATTCGCAGGGAGGAAGGGGTAACAGTGACTACTACATCTTTGCTTACACCTCAGAAACATACAAGGAAAGTGAAAATTGTACAGCTTTGACATAGCAGCAGTTCAAATTTTTAAAAAAAATTTTGGGTTATAGAGAACATTTCATAATGAGATTTTGGGGAGGAGAATGATAAAAAAATCAATTTATTTAGATTCAAGGTTTTGAATTGTACTCTAGAGTTTTGGTCGACATCAGTTTTTAAAACCATTTCAGTCAAGCTCAGAAAATAATCACTTTAAGCAAAATTTTAGTCAATCAAATACACGCAAAAAACATTTTTCTTCCTCCACAATGAGAATATCTTTCGTGGAGAACCACAAGTCTTTCTTGTGGCAAGCTGCTTTATTTTAAAATTCCCGACAAGTTTTAATCTTCCCCGACTCAATGCATTGATTGAGAATGGGTATTCTCAACTGACGAGATCTGTAAAAACCATAGCTCCTAGAGTGTCATCGAGCAACACTTTTATTTTTATTTTCATAATATGTCTGTTACTTTTAGCAAATAAAAACGAAATCAATGTGAATCATTAGACACAGAATAAATATGTTCAATATGAAAACATCCAACCTTTTCCCTGTGTTTGTTTGGTCTGAAGACTTCTGATACTTTTTGCATATTGATGTTGTTCTGCTTCTTGTTTACTTTGAACATTCATTAATTCGGTCTAAGGGAAATCAAAGAGTTAATGAAACACACGGGATTCGATTAATTTTTAGAAATCGTATCGCAAAAAATGTCTTGATTTTCTTACGAGCCAATTCTTATACGAGTGGAGCAGTTTTCATACATTTTGAATTTTTGTTTTCTTTCATTTTTACATATGTCATTCTACTCCATGAAAAAAGAAAAAATCCAAAAATCCAAAAATCCAAAATTTGAAAGTCCAAAAATTCATTCAGGGCGGATATATGGCTATATTGAGATTTTTGGGAAATGTCACAAGTTTAAAATTTTGATGGCTTTTTATTCCTTGGACCCTTAAGATCACATGTGTTTTTCTTTACATTCTATTAATACACTGTGAGTAGTACTATCAAATTCGATAAAAAAATGGTGTGATCATAATGGCGGCTAGAGCTGTGGGCTCGCAAAGCCGTCAAAAAATGAATTTTTCACCAACTTAAAAGCCCTGATAAACCACAGAAACCTTTTCTCAGGACCCAAAACACTTTTTTTTCAAAGCACTAACATACACTAAAGCCAAAAATTTTGAACTGAGAAAAAAACTTTGTCTTGGCAAAACGAGCTTTTGTAATAGTTGAATGTTAAAAATGCTGACTTTTGCCTCGCTTTTGCAGGCATGACCTATTCAATGCTATAAAAAGTGCTAAGATAAGGGGAAACTTATGAATGACAATATTTTACACTATAAATTCAACCTCTCGACAACCAATTCAGCACCCTTTAATTCGAATTTCTGCTTATGTCATATTTTTATAGGCCATGAAATGCATTTTAGTAAATCAACCTTACAAAGCACTATCACAAAAGGTAGGGTTTGTTGAGTTTCAATTTGACATTACGAGCTATTGTATTATAAAATTCCGAAAAGCGTTACGAAAAGTGCTGAGTCAGCATAATTTTTTTCAATCTTTAAATCAAAATATCATAACAACGGCTAATCGAAACTAAACAAACCATACCAGTTTGATAGTATTTTCAAAGCTCTATTCATTGAACTAAAACTGAACACAATATTGTGGTTTACTGCACCAACCGACGCCAAACGACAAAAACGTTTGTAAGTGAACATTCGGGAAATAAACCATTTCCTTACCAACGACATATATTGCTTGTCAACGACAGTAAATGGTGTACATTTTCCGTTTACAATATTTTTCTCGACAACGACAGTAAATGGTGTATGTTGACCAATTACAATATATTGCTTGTCAATGACAGTAAATGGTGTATTTTGACCATTTACAATAATTTTCTCAACCACGACAGTAAATGGTGTACATTGGCCGTTTACAATATATTATTTGTCAACGACAGTAGATGGTGCTCGTTGACCATTCACAATATATTGCTCGACAACGACAGTAGATGGTGGACATTGACCATTTACAATATATTGTTTGTCAACGACATTTAGATGGTGTTCGTTGACCATTTACAATATATTGCTTTTCAACGACAGTAGATGGTGTTCGTTGACCATTTACAATGTATTGATTGTCAACGAAAGTAAATGGTGTTCGTTGACCATTTACAATATATTGCTTTTCAACGACAGTAGATGGTGTTCGTTGACCATTTACAATGTATTGCTTGTCAACGACAAAAATGGTGTTTGTTGACCAATTACAATATATTGTTTGTCAACGACATTTAGATGGTGTTCGTTGACCATTTACCATATATTGCTTGTCAACGACAGTAAATGGTGTTCGTTGACCATTTACAATATATTGCTTTTCACCGACAGTAGATAGTTTTCGTTGACCATCTAGAATGTATTGCTCGACAACGACAGTATATGTTGGACATTGACCATTTACGATATATTGTTTGTCAACGACATTAGATGGTGTTCGTTTACCATTTACAATATATTGCTTGTCAACGACAGTAGATGGTGTTCGTTGACCATTTACAAGGTATTACTCGACAACAACAGTAGATGGTTATTTCGACCATTTAGAATGTAATACTCGACAACGACAGTAGAAGGTATACATTGACCATTTACAATAATTTGTTTGTCAACGACAGTAAATGGTGTACATTGGGCGTTTACAATATTTTTCTCGACAACGACAGTAAATTGTGTACATTAGCCATTTATAATATATTGCTTGTAAACGATAGTAAATCTCTTCCATATATACGGTAATATACGTCATTGACCGCTATATAATGAAAGAGCTTTCTGAATTTGAATTCCTGACTATTTGTCCCGAATATTTATGTTGTATAAATATAATTAAAATCATTTTCACATAGATTTCGTGTTTTCAGAATTTTGAATACTTTTTAAATGAAAGGGAATACCCATTGGGCAAAAAAGTTGTCCTCCAATTAGTAAAGTTCTTGTCCCAGTTTTTTAAGCACATGGTATTTTCATTACTTGTGACGGTCTATTGTTTATCTCTCAAAATCATGAACACACGTCTGTGGAGGACGTCATTTCTATTTAAACGAGATTCCGTGTCGCTTGAATATAAATGCACTCCTCAGCAGATGTTTCTAAGTGAGGTAGATTGGAATTTAGAATTTATGTGAATATTATTATAGTATAATATCATTGAAGATTTACGGCTCCATTTAAATATTGAAGGACCGACACACTTTTTAATGACGTAACAACATCATGGTGAAGTCATCGTATGATAACAATATTTTGAAAAAAATTTCAATTGACCGATGGCACAGTTCACGTAATTCAAGTTCAAAAGATCAAACGGAAAAACTGGCTGAGGCTATAACAAGTAATGTGACTGAGAGTTGGATTGCAAGGTACAGTATGTCCAATGATAGAAGAGATTGAATGTGGATAAAGTTCATAAATACAATTTTGACAATATAAAACGTCACTATCGTGACAAGCGCTCAAAGTTTCGTTAATTTAAGAAAGCAACATTTGATGCTTTTGCTTCAGTTTATTTATTTAGATTTCGTTATGAGACAAAACAAGTTATTTACAAACTTTCAAAATATATTAAAAGTAGTTATAAAAATTGTTAAAATCGCAATCCTTAAAGAGACTAAGCTCAAAAATTTTGTGATTTTGCAGCCCTTAGCCAGGCTCAGAAGAGTGAAAATACATACCCTTAAACGGGAGGCACATACTCCCCCCCCCCCCCCCCACCCGAGTCCTTCCTTTAGCTAAGCAATATTGCAATATAACTTTACAAAAGACGAATTCGTCTGCTGAATTTAACAACAGGTAATAGTAAAAAAACATAATAGGTCATTCTGTCATGAAAAGTTTATTGTGGATGTTTTTACTTCGCAATTTCATTCAACTTGTTCAATCCTTTGCTTCTTGAACAGATTGTTTATTATTCTTCTTGCCTTTTTGTTGGAATACAAGTAAACTATAGAATTGATAAAACTATTGCATATGGAAATAATGGAAGCTGAATGTGCGATGTATATGTTTTCTCCAGTATCCAAGAACTCACGAAATTTCTTCGCTGTCCCTGAAAATAAAACGACGGGTAAATATGTTAAGGCAAGGATGGACATAAACAAGGTGGCTAATTGCACCATACTTCTAGAGTTGGAAGATAAGACTCTTCTTTGAGTGCAATTCAGTTTCTGAAGAATGTGGATAACTTGAGATGTGCATCCAAGCAAAGCGTTACTCAAATCACAGCAAGAGATATATAGCACCATCCTTAATGATTGGTTTTTCCATTGTTTGGTCTTTATTTTCGCGTAAATTGCTAACAAGTTTAAGAAAACAACAACGATTATGAATAGAATGTATATTGACACCAGAATTATACGATTTTGGTAAGGTAAATTAACAGCTTCGTCAAATATTGTTCTGCAACTAAGGTCGGTTGCATTTTCGTTTGTTTTGTTCGTGTAATTTGTCGAATTATAGTTCATCTTTATTGTCTATTTGATCAACTCGTTCCCTCTCCTAAAAAAATAGCCGCTGCTTGTCATTTGACGATGAGTATCTTTTGAATGAATGGACAATCTGTAACCTGGTCCGTTTTTAAGGTGTAAGGTGGTCTGGGGGGACACTTGTACTTCATTCATAATTCATAATTAAAACCATTTGCACTTAATTAAACAAAGAAAAACCACAATATTTTTTAACAAATAAATGGTTCGATATGTCGCACATCATCATCACTTTGATAAAAATTGCACTTTCATTTTATATCAAAATTGTAACGTAAAAAGCGTAATCAGATAAGTTTAACAAAAGGAAAAGAAAATAACATTTGCACTTAGATTTCGTGTTTCGGGAATTTTAGATCGTGAAGATGAAAGAGAATACCCAAAGAATTTGTCCTCAAGTTACTATAATCGTTGGCGCAGTTTTTTTAAGCAAATGGTATTTTCATTACTTCTAGAGAAGCTAAGTTAGCTTTTATGAAAGAACAAAAAAATTGAAAAATATGAAAACTTAAATCTATCATTAACCAGTTTTAACCATTTACGTGCGTATCTCAAGTAAACTGGACATGGCGAAGGAAAAGATTTACGGTCCTAAACTATTGGATAGAGATCTAGGAGTTCCATGTTCCATGTACCTAGGAATGGTCCCTGGTCAAGAAATAGACTTTGTGGAAAGATTACCAACACCTGGAAATTTTTTGGCATTTGAAGGGTTAAAAAGTAAAATAACTTAGTGAAATTAGAATTCAAAACAGAGAAGAACTGAACATAAAAAAGATGAAGATAAAATATTGAACTTGCATAAAAATTTATGAAAACCCCTTGAAAAGGCTTTTTGTTTTTTGCCAATAACTTTTAATGTGTTTTCTATTCATATTAATCAGACCCTTGAAAAGAGACCTTTCTGATGATATAAAAATATATTTAAAAAAATATGCTGAATGTGATATTATCCCAAATATGTAAATTCTGCTAAGCTTCACTATAAAAGTATCCATTCTACCTAGCGCTTAATTTTTTCTAAAACAAAAAGCATTATAGAGAACCTCACATACTTGCCGAAATTATTTTGCCTTAGTTTTTCTTAAAAGATTTTTGTTCAACAGATACAAGGGCTTTTATTCACTATAACATAAAAACACTCAACTTTTTTATTTAACTCTCCACCACAAAGCGAATTTTGAGAATTTTAAAAAGCCTACTGAACCGAATGCAAAAAACCGCATGTTAATATTTTATTCCATTTTAATGGAGACTTTTAAAGGAAGAGGAAATTCATTCTTGAGATAAACGCAATTTTAGTTTCATCAATGTTAATCTCTTATGTAAACAAAATTGTCTTTTAAAATCTGAAACGCAAATCAAGGCGATGTGATGAAAAGCTTTAATGAAAAGGGCTATGAAAAATTGAATTATACGTTAACATTGAATTGAAAGATTCAAGAAAAAACTTTCTAAAAGGGGTTGCCACTACCCTTATGGTAATATCTTGAATTATAGCATGTTTCGATGAGCCTATTTTTAATGTTAAGCTATGGCTGAGATATTAGAGGCAAAAAGCTCGCCATTACTAGATGTTGAAAAAAAAAAAAAAATTTTTTTTTAAATAAATGTACATTTGATGGCTTTTGTTGATTATAATTGGAATGATAATTTTCTCAAGTATCATATCAACAAAATTGTGTACATGTCAGTATTCCAAAACAACACAACACAAGTCTATCTTTCCACATAGCCAATTGTCCGACATATTCAATATTTATCGGAGCGATACGAACCACCTGAGCTTTTTCATGAGAATAAATCTTCTACAATGACTAACTACTATACACTACAATTCATGCAATGCAATTAGTTGATACTACTGCTGCGATGGCTACGTTGCTATAATGATGCTACAGTTGTTATATTGATTTATGTTGCTACTATTGCTGTGATGTTTATGATAGCGCTGCTCTTGCTTCGTTTCAACCATTGCTGCAATTTCTATGTTGATACGATTGATAAGAGTGGAGTCTCACATTTTTTTTTTCGACGTATATGCTTAGTCCATCAAGTGTATTCTAACACAGTAGTCCGCATCCGTAGGAATCGCAATTTTCAAACTATTGGCTACATAAAACCAAAAAAGTGTATACAACATGTCTTTTTGCAAACTTGGCCAAAATTAGTACAACGTAATGAGATGGTGTGTTTTTTCATGTAGTTTATGTATTTACAGGGTGTAAATAAATAAACACGAAAGTAACGATAACATTAGATATATTGTTTATATCCTGCTTTTTTTCCTTTTCAGCCTAGTGTATTTATATCCTTTTTTATATACTTTATTTACTCTGATGAGCGTATATGTACATATTTATGCATTAAAAACCTTTCATAACTCGAGTCAATATGTCTACCAATCTAATATACATCTTATTTTTTTCAGATTTACTCCCAAAAAAGTGTTAAAGGGGAACGGAGGCAAAGAAAAAAGCTCTACACATCACTAAAACACTCCTTTCTCCATCGCCACTAAAAGTCCGTTATTTGGCCAGCATTGATTTTGTAGTGGCACAAAATAATATAAATTCATATTTGATTTTTTCAGCTCAGAAAAAACCCAAAGAGATTCTCTCAGCGTAAATATCTGTTTTAAACCGGCAAACATGGCAAACAAAATGATTCAAAATGGTTGTAAGTTTATTTTTTGACCAAATCTCAGCCTAGATATAATATGCTTATAAGCGTTATGCTTATAAAAAAACATGTAGCTCATCAAATTTATCAAATTATCGCAAAGTTTTCGTGGATGACAAAACACTTCTCGGATCAGGGCATATAATTTCTTATCGCTTTTTGTTTTATGGGCTGAGTTGACAGCCTTTAGGATGTTTTATTAGAATTACAATTGATTCAAGTATTTAACGTGAAAATTTCTAACATTTTTATACTTTATTCTTCTTCACCTCTGCAACTTCAATCTTTATTTCCCATCAGGAAGCTGTTCAGCAATTTGATGAAACCAATCTAACAATTGTTTGAAATTCATTGATTTTTTCAATCGTTGAAACCAAAGTATCTTTTTTAATGACATAGTACGTGCAAAACGCTTAGCGTCACAATCCGAATTGCTCTACTTCTTATTATGTGGACACAAAATAAAGGAGATTTTCAATAAAATGTAAGGCACGTTGATCCCGAACGATATTAAAGTATCTCTAAAGGCTCAATCTGATAAAGGAGGGTTTTCTTAAGAATACGTTAAATCTTATCATGTCAAACTCAACCTGTACTAATTTAATTACAACAGCCATAATTGTCTTTGAAATAGCGAGCGGAGTTATTTCAACCATAAGAATGAAAGTAAATGCAATCATAATTGTCACGTGTGCCTAATTTAAAGAAAAACTATAGATGGTAAAAGGTTTATGTACTGTCGCCAAAAAATTCCAATTATACATCCAAGCAATTTAAACATCAGCTCCTCCGTGTGCATATAAAATGTCATAACAAATTTTAAAATGAATAAGCCCTTAATCCTGTTTAGGCAAATGACCCTCAGTGCGGACCAGGGGGTCGTACGTGTCCCCAGGCAGTAAAAGAACGGTTTTTCAAACTCAAAATTGAAAGAAGAAGCGATTAGCCTATCAAAAAATTCTATATTGACCCTCTAACTCGATTTAGTAAGAAATATCTCAGCAAATATAAATGTTATGGAGTTCAATGTTTCGTCAATTTAAAAAACAACATTTGATGCTTTAGTTTCAGTTGATTTATTTGGATTCCATTATGAGAAAACAAAGAAGGTGCCAAAGCTCCAGGTTAAGTTATTTACAATCTTTCAAAATATATTAAAAGTATTTATTAACATTCATACCGTAAATATTATCAGAAATATAAGTCTATTTCAAAATACCTCAAACTAGAATTAAATAAGCTTATAACTTTTTAACTACTGAAAAAAATTGAAAAGCTTTGGAAAGATATTGCGAAGCGAAACATCAAGCTACACGAAAATACTCCAAGAAAGAAGAAGAAAAAATAGAAAAATGAAGATGAAAAGTTTTTTTATTGAAACAGTAAAAATGTTTCATATTTTCACAATGGAAACCTGAATCTTATGCGATTTCAAATATGAAAAAAAAATTCAATATTTTTCTCCAAAGCATATTTATCACCAAAAGTTGAGAGGTCATTGTTGGAGTTTCTTGCCCTTGTTTTACTGAAAATTACTTTAAAACTTTTGGTCATAAATCAGCGTTGTAGAAAAATGTTCAAGAATTTTATTTTCATATTTCCTTCATTTGTCTAAATACATTAGAAGTATTTATCAACATTTATATATCGTAAATTTTACCATGGCTTGGACCAGGTTTATTTAGTTTTGACGAACCTTTGGAGAGATCCTTCCCGGGTGACAAAGTTTCGTAAAATTGCAATCCTTGGAGGGACTGAACTCAAACTTTTACAATTTTACGACCCTTAGTGAAAACACTGAAAATACATACCCTTAAACGGGCGGCACAAACCGCCCCCCAACCCCGGTCCTTTCTTCATCACTTAAACAAGCTAAACAATGTAAGTTTATACATAATGAATTCATAAGTTAAATTTGACAACCGGTAATAGTAAAAATAAAAATATGGGTGATTATGTCATGAGAAGTTTATTGTGGATTTATTTACTTCGCAATTTCATTCAACTTGTTCTATCCTTGCTTTCTTGAACAGATTTATTATTAGTCTTCTTGCTTTTTTGTTAAAATATAAGTAAACTGTAGAATTGATAACACTATTGCATATAGATATCATGAAAGCAGATTGCCAGATATATACGTTTTGTTCAGTATCCAAGACCTCACGAAGTTTCTTCGCTGTTGCTGAAAATATAACGACGGGTAAAT
>JAUBWS010064088.1:2479-12839 GCA_032270445.1 Darlingtonia californica | reverse complement strand
GGGTGGTACCTCTATAATTTGAAAGAGGGGGTACCCCTTCCGAACTTGCTCTAAGTATTTGAAAATATCGAGGAAAAAATAGTTGTAACCCGAGATTGGTAAACGGTTTAGTACCCAGTGGGTAAAGTTAGTAAACACTCCTCCACATGGATTTTTTTTACGATTCTGCCCACTGGGTATAATCCCTTGAAATCCGGCGGGAAAAGTTTTTATTTTGGTCGAAAGTCCATACTAAGTAAACAAAGCTTTTTGTTGATCAGATATTAGGTGATAAAAATTGAGCTTTCACAAGACGAGACAGGGAGACAGTGACACTGGTTTGTTCTGATATATATTATATATTTATTTTTTATGTTGTTTATAAAGGTGTCGCTTATAAAACATAAAGCGTGTAATAGAACTTTAAAGAAATGGCTAAATAAGAAATTCAAAGTTTATGTATTGATCTTGATAACTCTAGACATGCTTTCAATTTCGGTCTTAACTGCTTGGCAATAAGTGTTTATTTGTCTGAAAAATTCACGTGATTTTTGTCTATCACATGACTTTGAATGATGACACATATTACATGATATTAAAATGTTTAACAAAGCGTTTTTGTTTTCAGTGACTAACACTAACACATACATCCTGACTGTTCGAACAATATGATATCCAAATTCCAGCCTATAGAAGTTGGGAAATAAAAATTGCATTGAATTTTGTTAGTAGACGTGATATTCACCGAAGATATACTAGTTTTGCATAAAATAAGTTTGACACAAACGTTGTTATCTTATCCATATCAGGTAGATCTTCGAAAAGGTCGATTAAATCCCGTTTTACATTGTGCAATTTTTTTTAAATTTAGAATTTTTATTCCCTTTATGGGATTGGTCTTCCATTCGGCATGAAATTCCGTTTCAATTTCTGTGTTGTAGTCTTTTCAAATTTTGCTGACAGAAAACTGCTTACCCAGGGTCCAGGACTAAACTCTCAGTCATTTTTGTACATAAGTTATTCCAGGTCATATTTATTTGTTTTTGTTTTTATAGATTACGATAACAATGAAGAAGGGAAATCATACTACTATCAGCCACAACCTGATTCTGACGAAGAGGTAATCAACATTTTTTGTTTGGACCGCCATCAATCTGGTTTAGTGCTACCAAACGAAAGTTATTATTATTATCATTATATTGATAAGTTGCTGACTCTTTGAAAACATAGAATTCGTTCCAGTTACTATTAGTATATGCAACAAAACGAACTCTGTAGGTTATGTCAAATCAATTCTTATTTGGATCTCTATAGCCTGGGTTGCCCTGCAAATATTTCCTCTCTCCACACTTTAAAGAAGAAAATTTTAGCATGGTTTCATTCTCCATACACTAACTGACATTTCTTATTGCTTTGATGATTTCTTAACAATCAAAATTATCATCCAATAAGATTGCTTGATTTTTGCCATGTGCCAATCAAAATGAATATTTTAAAACAATCAGAAAACGTAGCGGATGTCTGACTACAGATGGCATCCAATGTGACCCATCGGTTAATTTCTTCGAGTGTGCGAGTTGAAAGACGGTGGCGGTGGGTATCCAATCTAGTGGTTGAAGCACTTAGCCTAGAACGTGTTTCAAAACTGATTTGATTTGCATATTTACCCAAGATAGCCTCTTCAGTTCTTTATGAACTGTTATGAGGATCTTGTCTTCTGGGAAACACCTCAGGGCGGTATCACACAGAATTAACAGTGATAGGCAAAATGTCACTACCGAAGAACTCGCAAGGGAATCGAATCAAACTCGTAACCACTCGGTCGTGGCTCCACAAACAGTTAGAGGGTATATTGATGTCGCAATTTTATATAAACATCATGTTCTTTATAATTTGTTACGATAGGACTATTCCAGTGTGTCAAGTGACGACGAATCGAGTTATAATGCAGGTGCTTCGGCTCATACTAAGAAGCTCCCCACCTTTGGCCATTTCTTTAAAGCTATGGATGACAACGTACGGCAGATTGAAGAACCGGCTATTTCTCCTTCCTCGCCTGCCGTAAGCTTTGACGGTTCTACCACTAGTAATAAGAAGCATCCGACTTTTGGCCATTTCTTCAAAGCCATGAACGATAACGTGCGGCAGATCGAAGATACGGCAGATGCTTCCTTACCTATCAATGTACGATCTGGTATTAGCCAAACAGTGAGAGAGCGCATCGAGCAGCAAAGCAGTGGCGCGCGGCCGAAATCAGCTACTGATTCGCCATTGATGTCACCTGCCGGAGCTGACGAGGATTCAGAGGCGTCCGTTGATTTGAGTCTACCGTCTACTTCGTCGTTAGCGCCTTATAAGAAAGCTAGGATAAATATGACTAACCTGTATGTTGAGCGTATTTTCAGAGGGATCAAGAAGAAGAATAAAACACCTACTGTGGCCTCGGGTAAGAATTTGTTTGTTGGTATTAGTTTATGTCGCTAAAGGTGAGAGGAGTATTTAGGGCATCTTATTTGAATCCGTCAGTCGTCGAATTTCGTCAGTTATTTAACCAGTGATTTAATTTCTATTTTCAATAGCTGGTAATATCACTTTTGTTTTCTACCATTTGAATAAGCCCTTTTTTAACAATAATTATGGCATTTTAAACGGCATAGAAACGAAGATAAAAAGAGAAATTCAAACTTTCGTATTTGCTCAGAAAACCTCTTTTAGACTGCCACAGTTAAAACAAATTCTAACCCTGTTAGCACGACGTCAAAACGACGTCTTGTGCTTGCTGGGAAATTCTAAAGTGTTTTTTATTCTGATTCAGTCCGAAAGATGGATACAAGATCTATTAAATCAAGTGCAAAGATAGGAACAATGGAAAACCTTTTGCTAGTGAATAGAGAATACCAGGTAAAATTTTAGCCTTTTTTTTACTGCACTGGTCTCTCTAAAAAAAGCAGGAAAGTTTTGGTTTTCTAAATTATATATTTTCTGATTTTTGGACCCAAATTCATAAGCTTTGTTGTTCTAGAGCTTTTTGTGATTTTGCTTCTAAAATAAATAATTACTTTCTCCAGTAAAATCAGACAGTGATACAATGTGGCTTGAGGATTGAATCTCTGATTTTCAGGGGCTTGTTTATACCGTTTTAAAGGAAGATTAATAGTTTGTAGAAAAATATTTCACGATTCAGTCAATGCCGTAACATTTTTGCATTTTGTGAGAAATTACAAATTTTGCGGGGAAAAATTCTCATAGAAGTTTTACAAATTGTTATCTGATTTCAACTCTAACCCTGAAAGATGTTACATCTTCTGTGCTACGATTTGTAAGGTTATTGAAAGACAATAGCATGTCATAAATGGTAATTAAGATTATAACCAAACTTAAGTAGAAAAATTTCCAGGCTACTTCCAAACCTAGTTTTATGTATTTTGACAGTGCTAAAAATTATGCAGAATGAAAAAAATACTCCATAGCTGACGAACGGAACAAATTTTGCGGGATTAAACTTTTGCAAATTTTGCAAAAAAACGCCAAAAATTTCTTCCCTTCTCCTTGTCCCCTTCACGAACTCCCCTTTGCGATTCGGTCAATCTTTCTTCTTTATATACTAGCGTGAATAACGTCCGAATACGGGTCCTGTATATTACCTGGAATAAAATAAATGGAAAGAATTAGTTCACATACGGTAAAATAGGGGGCCGTACTCGGTAGAATTTCACGCTGTATATGTACTAGCTGTCGTTTTATATATAACAGTCCTCCCAATTAGATCATTTTTGAAATTACCTTACTTTTTCAGGAATCATTAATGGATGACTTGAAAAACATTCGAATAGCCCTGATGAAGAACAGAATGGCCCAGGTATATTAATAACAGCAATACGCTGTTGACGGATTGGCGACGCTGCTTCAGTGCAACAAATAAATATTAACTTAGCGTGTGAGCGAAACAGGTGCTATTAGGCATGTTGACATACTTTAAGGAAAAACCATATGCACAACGAAAAAAAATTGCGAAATTTTTGACAAAAATACATGGCAATTTTTACTTCACATTGTAAGTATGTATGGTCAGTTACTAAGTCAAGTATAAGATATTATTCGAATAAAAGTTAAAAGGTGTGATCTCCATAACGCGAAATAACTCGTTCTCGGATATTGTTTTATATTGTGACACCTTTACCATGAATTGATATTTTAGGACGAGGTGACAACGAAAAAGTCAACTGGTCTTGAGAAACTTGGTAATTCAAGTTTGAATCGTGCATGTTTAGGAAAATTCATGACCTCCTACTTCAAAGATAAATACGGAATGGTAAGAAGATAGACAGTGATTAATTACCGAGAAATTAGATACCTTACTTGTACTTCGTATGTAGATCCATCTGTATTTGGCACACCTTCACCCTTCTGAAATTATCGATATGGTGTCTTTGATCTATCAATAGCCAATAACGCCATCGGAGGAAGTACGATATAATTTGAAACCTCAGGGGTAGAGGACTCAACGTGAAACGGAATAGTTTATTAACCGTTTTTATCCTAAAATTGGTGTTCCACTTCATCCACGACAATCCGCTGAAATGAGTGTTCCGCTTTACCCACGTAAATCCACTCTATCCTGTGAGTCGTGATTTTCTCGCTGAAGAAAAAACAAAAACAATCGTTTTTCTCTTCCATCCGATTTTTCGTGGATCCCGAAATTCTCCGATTCTCGTTAAGAGAAAGACCAAGAACGCTTACAAAACCTGGCTTGTTTGCTATTCTAATTTAGATTTTGCCATATGTTTACGTACGTTCCTTATTCATTTAATATTTTGAATATGTTCTACTGTACCTTCTAAATGTCACCTAGACGTCGTTTGGAGAGTGAATCTATACCAACAATATCATCAAACTTTTGTTTATCATTTTTCTTCCAATTCTAGAGTTCACCAGATAACGAAGACACCATAGCAAGGAAACAAATGTCAAAAGTCAACCCGTTTAGCAGAGGAGGGAGGCCTTGTAAGATTTCTTTAAAGTTGTGACGGTCTATCGGACAAGGGAACATAAAACCAACCATATTTCACTTGTTTATCTCTAAAAATCTTGATAAAACGTTGGTGGAGGAGGTCATTTCTATTTAAGTGACATAGAATTTTTGTGTCGGTTTTATAACTAGAGCTCCTAAGTGTCTTCTTAGCCGCCAATTATTGTCAAATTGCTCCAACTTTTACATATTTTGTGTCTCGCCACGCACAAAACTGACATTGTTGGAGAAACTTCGTGTTAGGGTCAACTTAAACTCTCAATTTTTTGCTGTGACCACCGCCTTGTATGGAATGCTGCAGTAACAGTCGGCTGCCAATCAACCACATAACGTGCTATTACAACTTGTTCCGTTGCGGCGTAAGAGAATATTGTTTGGATATTAAACTGCCTATTGGAGGGTTCACATCCTTGTTGCATAGTATCGAGATCATTCACAAATTATTTGCCAATAAATAACTTAATGAAGAAACTCGCGCGAAGAAACTTTCACGGATTTAACAAAAAAAAGTCTAAACTGTGATGAAACCAATAAATTCTGGCAATATGAAACATGAATTCATTTCACCACAGAAGGCTAAAAAAGTTAAGAGAAGGTTTAAAAATTAAAAGGCTAAAGCTAAATTATTTCACGGGAATAGTTTGTTTGTTGCGCGTGATCAATTTCACGGGTTAAACTTTTGTGAAAAGTTTCTGCAATATCATTTATTTTTGTTTAAAAATAAATACACCTTCATGTAGGGCGTGCCAAAGAGGTGAAGCAACTGGAGATGGCCGTTTACAACAATAACTTGGAGAAGATTTTGGAGCCTCTATTGCAAGAGTAAGATTTCTTATTATTCCTCTTGTTTTATTGTTATGATATTTCGACAATTCTTTGGTTTCTAGTCCTTCGTACACTTTTTTTTTCAAAAGGAACCAGCAAAAGTTGACCTGAAGTTGGCTTTCCTCGTTTGAAACAAAGGAAATAATCCGAATCAATTAAAATCATTAAATTAGCCTCAAACATAATGCAAAGCTATTACCTTCCTCATTAAAGAATCTGAAGAAAACTAGGCACTAGGCACTTCCTCATCTTCAGACTTGGAATGTACTTTGCTTACTGCTAGTGTAGCGTTAAAGAGGGAACTTCACTTCCATCGCGTTCCCAACTGAGTCTAAATCCTTGGTTCGACATGGACCGGTAGCTCAGTTCTTAGAACGATAGCACTAGAAACGTTAGGTCGTGGATTCGATCTGGCCGCTTATCAAGGGTATGGTATCGAGCGGGATTTCAAGTTTGTTCTTGTTTTTTTTTTCAAACTTGAGCCTTATATGTAATGATAAATGATTCTCTTATCGATTGAAAGGTTGAAAGAATATGACAAGGATTACAAGGAACGTCACGCGGCTGATAAGAACGCCGATCGGTCAGGAAGATCGGTCATCCTGAAGAAGATTTCAGAAGCAAAGTAAGTTATTTTAGAGAAGCGTGGAAAAAGGCAGTTGGTACAGGTATGCGCAATGTTACCTCAATAACGCAGCTAAAATTCTCTCCATATCGGTATTGTCAACTACGATTTTACTGAAAATTTTTGTTTTCAACGAAGCAACATTTTAGATCTATTTTATTTATTACACTTATAATAAGCTCAGATGACGCAATTTATTTTTTTAATGACTGCAAGAAGTGGGAAAAATTCAAAAACGATGAAATTTCTTAGATTGTGTGTGGTGTCTTTTCTTCTTTTTTTTATTGTGATATGTCTAATTCCCACTTTAGAGCTTTACCCAAGAAAGAAGTTATGAAAGCGAGTTATGATATTGATTATTTCAAGATCTCCAAAAATTACGTAAGTAGAGAACTTTGTCGGTATACGTTTCAGCGGTATAATTAAATCTTTATAAATTACGTATCAAAACCTATATGAAATAAAGTCATAAATTTTCTTCTTTTAGTACCCTTATAAATTTGTGTCACTATAAGTTGAAGAACAAAATAAACACTTTTTTATGCTTTAGGTTGAAGATCGAGAGGAAATGGAATGCCAGTTGTACTGGTGTAACGTCCTCCATCCTTCTATCAACCAAAATAAATTCACCAAAGAAGAAGATGCAAAGATACTACAATTAGCAAAGAATTATAAAAATCGTCACTGGGAAGATATAGCTAAGGAACTAGACGTAAGTAGCTCACTACAAAAACTGCCCACCCAGCACAAGACGGTCGTTTTGACGTCGCGCGATCGACGAACGACGTCAAGATGACGTCTTATGCTAACAGGGTATGTGCTCCTAATTCTTTGAAGGTGGTATTACAGCATCTAAAAACTTCAGAAAACCTAGAAGTGCAAAACCTTACAGTTCCATATATGACTGCATTCAAATGCAATTCAAATGTCATTATCTTATACCGGATGGCAATAGATATTGATTTTAATGATACTTTGGCTCTTTGGACTCTTTCTCAAAAGTGCCTCTGGACCAACGTCTTTGAGAACTGAAACGTATTTTTTTCGTATCAGTTAGATTATATCCCACTAATCGCATCATCCATTTATATAAATCCATACATGATCCTTTTCCGCCGATAGCATGGTTTTCAAAAGTAATTATTTTGGCTGCTTTTTAATCGTTTTAAGCCAATCTAGATGCTCTTTAGAACTTAAATATTTTCCAAGGGGGCTCACCAGCTCCGTTGTAGTTCACTACGCTCGCTTTTCCGCCGATTCCAATTTAGCCCTGGGATCAGGTCTGTAAATCTCAAATTTAATTTAAAGATTATACTTGCTCCTCCATATCGTCTGAAAACAAAACAAATTCACACTTCGATGTTCTCAGTAGACATTGAACTTTATGAAATCCTACTATCGTACGTTGAAAGCGAGAGAAGATCTGTATTTTTGATTTATTGATTTATTTGCGGAAAGGGGTATCATCCTCAGGGAATTGCCACAAAGTCCAAACACAACTGATAAGCGCATCGGTCACAGTTTGATAGAACTGCCAAACTTCATATCTAGATCGTTTCTCTAGCAACTGAGCTACCAAACCAATGTAGAGAACATTGTCGGATTTTTAATGGAACACTTCAGTATCCCATGCAACCAGGGACACGTGATCATGTGACATGGTGTTACAGAGATCAGACATTTGCTTGTCAGCGTGGTCTAGATAGTCGTAAGTTCGATCCTCATCTCAGTCCACAGTTTGGCAGTTCTGTCAAATTGTGATCGTTGCGCTTATCAGTTGTGTTGGAACTTTGTGGTAAGTTTATCTGATTTAAAAACGAATCTATAACAACAATGGTGGTTCTGTCCAATAGACGCGCCTACAACAACAATGACAGAGAAAACGTGTATGTCTAATAATTTTAAACCTTAATTTAGCTCAAAGATAACTCAAAGTTTTACGTTTGAAGCATGAAATGTTATCCGTTTTTATGTTATGTTTTTTTGGTTTCAGACTAACCGTACACCAGTCCAATGCTTGCAAAGATTCCAACGAACATTGAACAAATCCATCTTGAAAACGTAAGTCAAGATGATCGCGTTTCTTATTTATATAAAGCATCGCACCTTGTTAAGGTGGTTGTCCACCGTTGATATTATTTTTTTTCAAAGAATTTAACTGAAAGCTAAACTTTTTTTTCTTAATTGAAAAAAAATTGTTCCATTTTAGAAGAAATACCAAAATTTTAACTTCCTGCAAAAATAACCTCTTTTTTAACCAAAATACTGTCAAACTGCATAGGTTTGACTGCATGCAATGCCTCCTCATATAACTTTAGATACATAGACTTGTACCAAAATTCATTTTATTGTGCAGAAGCATGAACCCAAAAATTCAATTTAAGTCCGAAAAATCGTGATCTCATTAATCATTCATGGTTACTATGGTTACTAATGCAGCTTCTTGTTATCCTTCCTGGAAAGTGTAAAGTTCTATACCTTGACAAATTTCATCACTTGATCAACTCGTTTTGGCTATTTTTCCAAAATATTTCTTTTTTCCATGGAAAGTCTTTTAAGCAACAACTTAAAACACGGCCTCAAGAGTAAGAGGCCTCTTACATGAATTTTTATTTCGGGCGAAATGAAATTCTCATATAAACGGCTTCTAAGTAGTAACGTTGTGTTTTTACAAAAAAATTTTTTTGAAATTTAATGGACTATCACCTTGAAAGTCAGTACTAAGTTTCGAATCTACATACAGTGAACAGTGATCGTGGCATTAATGAGTTAGGGCTTCTAAACATGACATGACATGAGGCTTTTTATCACTAGGAAATGGAACGAGGAAGATGATAAGAGATTAACGGAAGGCATTAGATTGTTTCCAAGGAACTGGGTAGCTGGTGAGTGTGGTAATTTTTCTTGCTAAACTAATAACTTTTTTTTGTAAGAGTTCATAATATATTATTGCTTGTGACTTATATCGTGTCATTTTTTAACTAGAAGTGATCATGTTGTCTTATTAATATTTCAGTTTTCAATTTCAGTAGTGATCATAAAGCGAGGTTAGCTTTGAAACCTCTGCAAAAAAAAGAACAAAAAATGATAAAAGTTGGTTTTTACATTTTCACTTTTTACCAAAGTCTTATGGAAAACTAGAAAATTGTTTTTTTTCTGTCAACAGGCGCTTTTCGTACCCTAAAGTAAGGCCTGTTTATGTTAAAATCTATTCAAATAGAATGTGCACTTGGTATATTTTCTCAAATTTCTATTGATACTATGCATTGTTTTTCAGTGAATAATACATACAGTACCTTGTTGGAAAGATGGAATAATTCTAATCTTTCCGAAGAAGTATTATTTTACCGAAAACTATGCACAGTAAATAACAGAAATTCGAGAAAATATACCAATAGACTTAAGGTTTTGTTTGTTATGAAAATTGGTCAATAATTTATTTAAAGCCTTTAATGATTTTGATATTCTTTCTTTAGTGGCGGACTACGTCGGTGATCGTACGGCCGACCAGTGTGTTCATCGTTGGGAGCATACCGTGAACCCTGCCATCAAAAGAGGAAAATGGAGCGAAGAAGAAGACGAAGTAATTATTTCCTTCAAATATAAGAAAGGGAAGTGGCTCCTTGACCAAGTTGTTTAGGTGCTGAGTTTAGAACTAATGGGTCGCGCGTTCGGTGCCTTCTTCATTCATCACGAGATGTTTAGGATAGCAAAAATTCTCCCTTTACGGTTATAGTCCAACAAGGAAGGTTCCCTGTTTTAGGTGTTTCTAGGAAGGTAGGATCCTCAAAGCAGTTCAATGACTGTAAAATAATAAGGAATAAAACTTTTAGTGGGCAAAATTAGTAAAAACCCTATGTGGAGGAATGTTATTCTTTTTTAAACGGCCATTTCAAAAGAAA
>JAUBWS010064077.1:0-14937 GCA_032270445.1 Darlingtonia californica | reverse complement strand
GCGTGTGCTATTCGGATTTTTCTAAAACCGACAAAACTTTGACGGCATTTTTGTCGGCATTAATGAATCTGACTTGACTTTCAACGGGTGTTTTTATGATTCACTCCTCATTAAAAATCAAATGGGATATAGTTTTTGACAATTTTTTTTCAAGAATTGCTGCGCTTTGGCATCGGGCAGGTTTTGGACCGTCCTTAACATACCCGAGCTACTCTCCCTGATCCAGATCTTTGTCCTTCGGATACAGCTTTTCTGTATTTTTTCCTAATTTTGCTTGTAACTTTGAAATTTCATATAGGGCGGCTCAGGCGATTTATGCGGATAGAGTGTATAAAAAGGAGTTTTTTAAGGTTTTAGGTTATTTTGCGAACTAGGCCTTCAAAATAACAAAGATTCTAAGCTATTTTTCCGAACACCTAACTTTGCTTTTACTGTGAAATGTGATAAGTTACGGCTCCCTCAACTAATGCGAATAGACGGTGTATATAAGAGAGTTTTTCGGGGCCTCAGTCTGTTTTTACGAACACCTTAAAGCCTGCGTGACGTCATACAATAAATGACGTATTATTTTTTCACTCGCTCCCGAACACGTCTTGGTTTTCCAGCAGTTTGTAACCGAGCAGATAGACAGTGTAAAGGGATCGGACTTATCATTTTTTGTATTACTACCGAACACATGATTAATTTCCAAGAGTTTGATTTATTCGACCGAACACATGCTTGATTTCCAGGACTCGCATTAAATCGACCGAACACATCTAGATTTCAAGCAAAGGAATTTTTGGAATACTTCCCGAACACATCGAAATATCCAGGAAGAATATGCCTTCCGAACAGACATTTTGCTAAAATGCCTCGTTGGCTGCTTTCGTTATATTTCTGACAAGACACTTTTTCATAGCTTTAAGATATTCAACTAAGTATACATGGCTTATTCATAATGTTTTTTGTGTGTAAAAACTAGTTATATTCATATTTTAAAGATAAAGTTACCAAACTTCCGCCTACTCAAATAGATTCTCCAGATTGGAAATCATCAATAAGGCCTTAGGCCTTGTAAAGAAGCGAAAAAAATGGGTTGTGCAGGCTCCTTTCACAAGCATTACGAAGTATATACGTGCAAAAATATGCAGAGCCCAGTTTCAAATAGAGATAAAACCCAATATCTTTAAAACCCATGGATTTTCCTTTACATACCTATGAAAAATCTTTCTATGTTAAAATTAAAATTTTGACAGTGTAGAGAAAACAATATACCTTTTAAAGAAAGAGAAATTATTTGAAAAAGAAAATTTTGCAATTTCATCTGCAGAAATCAAAATAGTAATATATATACATGATTTTTTTAGAAGCTATTAGCAAAAATAAATTCAAAGACATTTCTTCTGCAAATAATTTCTGACTTATTTACAGGCACAGATCTAGAAGGATTGCAAAAGTACAGGAAGAGAGTAAGAGGTCAATTTTTAGTAATTCTGTCAAAGCTTGTATTTAATGACTTTAAACTCTCTTCTGACAACTTGCGCAGCTGCTCTGGATGCGTACCTAATATAAATAATATTAAGTACATGTTTTTTTACGTAAGAGACACAATTTTCGAGGCAGAACATTTCTAATATATGAGTATAATAATGCTAGAAAATTTGATGCCTTGGAAATTGTGTTTCTTGTGAAAAATGTGCACTTATTCAAAAAATGATTGGCTGGTTGAATGGCTGGTTGGCTGGTTGACTGTTTAAGTCATATGATAAATATGTTTGTCCCAGTTTGATAACCAGTGTCTAATGATGAAGATTGTTTCTTAATCTCTGTCCTGAGTGATCTAGATTTTGTTTTCACTTTTAGGATTTTGTGGGCTTCCGTTTTATCTTTTCCATACGAATGGGAACGAACTCGACTATAAGAGTGAGCAGGTCATCAAGTAAGTTGAAACCGATATCCTTTTTCACTTCATGCTCAGATCCACGCCTCATAACACCAAAGCATGCCAATAACTAAGAATTTTGCACCAGCAAAGAAACAATGCGTTTAGTGTCGATTTTAGTGACAAACTCTTTCGTAGCTGACAAAACATAAGATTCTGCAATCGTGAAAATAGTCATAACATCCTTCTTTACTTTCCATAGGCCTCCTCCAATTTTTAAATCAATCAATTTCTGATGATTTGAATTTGTTTCAGTTCCTTCAACTAATTTGCATGCCATCAAAAAAGAAAGTGCTTGTTGTTGGTAAAATCCTTTATTATCTTTTGAAAACCGAATACGACATAGCCACTGAGATAAGCTATGAGAGATTTTTGTTTATCGGAAAATTTAATTTCACGAAGATTTGGTGGAGAAAGAACATCATTTTCAGCTATGATTTTTCCTTGAACAAGATACGATACCACATAATTACACACCTCGAAACCAACAAGAACATTACATTGTTTATTAAGAAAAGTTAGCAGATCACCATCTTTAAATTTAAAACAAAGATCGGGATAAAACTTTTCTGTATCACCTTTTATATCATATTTTGAAATTATTTCTTTAATCTTTTCGTAACAACTTAAAACTAAATCCATGCTAACATGTACTTTAAAAGCGTTCCTCACATTTTCAGAATAGCATTTATTTACACATAGAGAACTAAAACAATAGTTTCTTTGAAAACCAGAGGATGCAATATTTCTTCAGCAGATTTTTTCGGTGGATTTAATGATGAAGATGGGCCAGAACCAGAAGAAGAAGAAGAAAGTGAGTCAGCAGCATGTTGGTTGGTTGTATGGCGCTTGAATCCACATATTTTTGGACAAAGAGGACACTGAACCTTGCTTTTTTCAGTTGGAATAACTTCTGGTTGAAAAGATGATAAAATACTATTCAATTTGTCATCATCCAGAAATCCAATATCAATAGCTTCAGAAATAGGTACTTCTGCGGTCGCCATTTTGAAAATCTGTGCACTCTCTGTACGGCCACCCCGAATTACCAAGTTACAGCTACGACGGCCCGTGTTTCAAGACTAACTCTTTTCCTCCTATGTTTCAATTAACTCTAGACAATACATCAAACCATAGGCGGAAAAGAGTGCAACGTGTGCAACTTCTTATTCTTGATTTGTCTTCTCAAACCTGCATCTATCTCCCGATCTTTTGTAACAATATTAACAATATCTTGCCTCCACTTGGCATTGAAAGGATCATCTCCTGTGGGGACTCGAAACCTTATAATTGCTCGGGGAAAACGAAAGTGCTAATGCACTCAAAAGTGGTGTGGGAACGATTCTGTCTTAAAAACACAGTAGACGACCCGAAGACGGCCCGTGTTTCAAGACTAACTCTTTCCGCCTATGATCAAACATTGTCTTTTTATGTATACGTCATTTAAAAATCTTATAATGTCAGTTTGGAAACAGTAAACTCATATATTACCTCCTTTCTTTTGCCATTCATATGGCAGAGTACACACCTACTTTTTCTCCTCCCAAGAGAGATGGAAAATGGCGCTCGGTGAGCCGAAGGGGATTGTAGATTATATTTGATGCTGGTTCACCAGGTTCTGGATGATTTGCAGGTTCCTTATTCAATTGATATTGAATTATGGTTCTGATCAGCTCCATTCTAAAATCTAGATTACTTTCCTTTTTTCTGGATTTAACTTCTTCCACACAATGAAGGCTTTGTACATTGCAATATCTAGGAAAAGCTTCCTGATCTTCCGATACCACTTCAGCCCACGTTTTTGAATATAGTATGGTATAATAACACGACTCAATGGATGAACCCCACCCATTGACTTATTGCAGTCTCTAATAACATCAGGTTTGATAATTTCATCTTTGGTTGCATAATGTATTTTGCCAGTACCAACAATCTCTCCAACATGACGCGTTGAAAGCATCGACACAATTTTCTTTGACTTAGTTTTATGGGAATCGTTCCACCGCATCACCATCAATTTCTCTTTGTGATACTTGACCATAGGGGTGAATCCAATACCTTTCTGAGGTTTCCAAATCCAAAAATCAAGAGGTCTTTCTTTTTCCTCAGAGTCTCAAATGCATCAGTTTCGTATTCATACAGCGCTAGCAGAAGATAAGGCTCTGTATAAAGGTTATCAAGTGTTACGTAAAAGGTTTAGGGAAGACAATACCAGGAACTTTGTATGTCATGCCACCCGGTGTAGACGATAAAGCTGTACAGGTAAGCTGACTTGCTTTCGCAAAGCATGTAAACTTTCACCCCATTACGTTCCCGTTTATTTGGAATGTATACTCGAAACTTCAATCTTCCCTTCCAAAGAGACAAGTACTCGTTCACAGCTACATTATTTTCGGGAGTGTAGACCTGCTGAAAACGTTTTTGTAATGTATTGAGGAACGACAATAATTTATGTAACGGATCTTCAATATCCTCTGAAAATGTAATCATTTTTCGAATTTGTGTGTGGCGGTCTCTCCGCATCAACCGACTAAAAATATCGGGTGCGCCACAAAAAAATTTCAGTCTTTTCTACATGGTTTTCAGAAATAAACTTAATTTCAATGGAAAGTGAATTGCCTAACTTAAATTTTGATGTATCATACATTAAAATTGGTTAATTCGTTAAAGAGATATGAAGAATAAACTTTATTGTTACTTTTCAAAAAACATCAATTTTTAACAAAAATAGGGTATAAAATGTTAGAAGAAAGGTGTGATATTTTCTTTTTATAAACTATGCATATTCACTATCTGTATTAATTTTACATAATGAAATTTCTCTTAAGGGCTGTAAATGTATTCTCATTGGTCCAAAAAACTAAATTTTAGATTTGTTTTTTGCAAAAAAAACTTTTACACTTTTCCAAATGATAGTAGTTGTAAGAAGTTGTAAGCGAATAAAAGCAAGATGGTCCAGCTAACAAATCAACAACGTGTTTGGATTTGCTTGGAATTTGCACGCGTGAACAATGCTGTAGAACAAAACTTACTTGAATTTAGTTGTCTTTTTGTTTTATTCATTTTTATAAATCGAAAAAAATGTTTTAACTCACAAAAACAATAATTTAATTACAGATAATTTTGATACTCTATTTTTTGTTAAAATTGACGTTTTTTGAAAAGTCACATTAAAGTTTTTTCTTCATATCTCCTTAACGAATTAACCAAATTTGATGTATGATACATCAAAGTTAGACAAGTCTCTTTACATTGAAATTAAGTTTATTTCTGAAAACCATGTACTTTTTGAGAAATATTGCTTCAAAGACTGAAACTTTTTTGTGGCGCATCCGGTAGGTGTAAAAATAAATGCATCTTTGGACCAAAACATGTCATACTTGGGCTTATTTATAACCCCCATAAGACTTACAACAGCAAAGGAGGTCCACATTTCATCGAATGTGACAGGATGCCAGAAGTTGAAAATATTTCTGTTCTGTGAATCCATTCTCTCCTGAATCTCTGGTGTATTTTTCATTATTTCGGCATAACGATTGATATAAGCAACCAAGTCAGTGATAAGCTCATCAGCTTCAACACCTCTAATGGACAAGTTACATTATGTTGCAGCTGTTTCACTCCGGAATGCCCGGTGAATGGAAATTCTCGATAGTCTCGGGACTTATCATCCCTTTTCAGCTGACCAGGAGGGTCATCATCAGAATCATTACTGGTGTTTCTATTACTGTCTTGATCTCCAGGAACAGCATGACCACCAAGAATGCCGCAACCCCGACCAGCACCGCCACGAACACTGCGACCACGACCACCGCGTGCACGACCACCTTGAACAGGAGCACTATCATTATTATCAGAGCTGATCAGTAACCATTTGATTAACTCCAGCAAGACTGCCATGAACACGAACTCCACGAGAACCAACATGACCACCGCGTGTGCGAACTCCACGACCACTGCGTGTATAAACTCTATGAGCAAGACCACCACGTGTTCGAGTTCTACGAGCATAAGCGCAAACACCAACTCCATGTGTATTATCATGAGCAGAGACAATGCCACTACTTGGATCATTAGTGTCAAGGTTTATATTATCACCATCTTGATTTCCAGTAACAATTTGATCAACACGAGCAAGGCTGTCTGGTGTATGATGTCCACTAGAGCTATCACTGGGACTATCAAACTCATAAGCAGGACCATCATTCGGCTGGGGATCATCACAATCATCATCTGATTTGCTTGAATGAGAATCTTCGAAACTACTACTACTAGATATTGTTACAAAAAAATGAGTTGGCTTGAATGAAAATCACTAAAATAAGAAATAAATAACTTACCACTGTTAAAATGAGAATCACTGTCATTTCCATCATTGTTATCAAGGTCATTTATAAAATTTTCAAGCTGAGCTTCAGTCAGCGCTGATCTCCGTGTCGCCATTTTTTGTCTGAAAACTAGTCTGTCTAAAAGTGATCTTCAATCAATCATGATAAACTCAAGTAATATTTTTTTGATAAGAAAATCCCCGTTCTTTGCGAATTTTTAATCAGTTTGGCTCTAGCGGCAACCGTTGCCAAGTTACAGTTCGATTATCCAGGCATACACTAAAAACGACAATTGTCGTCATTTGTGTTTTCCGTGAACGACAATTGTCGTCATTCGTGCCCAAAGGGTTAATAAAAGTAAACAAGTGACAAAACTCCAAGATTTCAAGAAAACATCAACCTTAAACTACATCTTCGTGGCGCTGTCTCTTGCTAAGAACTCTATTCTTGCTATTGAAGGTAAAGTCGACATCCTCTAGGTTGAGAAATTCTTCTTCCAAGCAGGTTTCGTCAAGTTGGAATTCCTTGATAACTTCTGGGAATATTGTTAAATGATGTTGCTTGTCATTCTTTTCAAGGATGATGTTACAATTATAAGTGAGTGAGCATTTCCCTGTCATCATTATTAGGTTGCAATTTCCATTCATTTAACAATCTCATTTTATTTTCGACGAAATATTCAGAATTTTTCGGATCATTGGTTAAAACTTCAACAAGAAATTTAGCGGAACTGAACTTCTTTAAGAGCGGCAACCAACCAAACTCCATAGCTAGGTTTCAAAAATGACCCGAGCAAGTACCGCGGATTGAGCATAGGATCAACCGTATGCAAACTCATCGTCAGTATTATCCTTGACAGACTGCGTCCGTGGTACGAGGCCCAACTCTCCGAGGAACAAAACGGCTTCAGTGCAAATCGTAGAACAATTGATGGAATATTCACCATCAAGCGTGTTCAGCAAATAACCAACAGAAAGAGACAACCGCTTTTCTTCTTGTTTATTGACCTCACGGCGGCGTTTGGCCATATCCCCAGAAAGAGGTTATTTGACTCAGTTAGGGTTCGATTCCACTCATCACAAAACCATTGTCTGATTGATATCTTGGAGAAAATATACGAATATACATCTGTTACATTCAACGAGGCCAAAGCAACTTTCACTATTACCTCCGGAGTACGTCAAAAAGGGACAGAAAGCCCAATCTTATTTAACCTATACATTGACTACGCCATGCGTGCTTTCATGAATCGCTGCGAGAATACTGACATCAAGTTCTTCGAACACAAGTATATGGTTAACTGTCGAGCACTCTCCAGAGAAGATCGAGTGAAAATGCGTAACGATAATGTCAGACCCTGGGGCACTTCTACACTTCCCTGGTCCGACTATGTGATAACTTCGTTTTGTTCTTGCTAACTTGCGGGGACTCCAAATGCTACCGAGCTCCTTGATGCTGTCTTCGAAAGTTTTGGACTTACCATCAATGAGAGCAAAAAAGAGACAATGATTCTCAACTCAACAGAAACAACTGAATCTTTGATGCTTTTCCATCAACAAACCTGGAAAATGTGAACGAGAACGAAATCTGCAATACTCAAGACGTAAGCTCGTTCGTGAAATCACAACAGTCGAAATATGCGCCGCATGTAGTTCGAATGCCACTAGAACAATCCGTCAAACAACTCGTGTTTAATGACGATAAATATCCAAGAAGGAGGCGTTATGTGAAGTCGCTACTCGTCCAAGTTGTTTCGAAAAGAAATATTTCTCTAAATAATTTTAGGAGTCTATCTATCGTAGGAATTCTTAGAGATTGACGATGGATAAATTATATACATCGACCAATTTATCCTAGAAACTAGGGAATTGTAAAATTTATAATAATAATTAATGTCAAATTGTATTCGACTATCAAAATAAGTCTCGTATGTTATGTCTTCGTTTCCAAACTAAATTTTTGCAATTAGCTTAGGCGTTGAGTTTGAGGCTGAGTTAGTAGTTCTTAAAGAGTCTAGCTGTACAATTTAAAATCTGGCAGCTGCGTTTATTATATATCCTTGGAAGTGAACACCATCGCATAGCGGTAGACAAACAGTTTCCTTTTCAGTCATGCACGAGTTTTTAATGTCATCCGCAAAATAAGGGAGCCCTACACCAGTAATTGGGGATAAACAAGATAAGATCTTTACTGTATCAGAATTGAGCTTGGAAAGCAAGTGATCAACAGTGAATGTGTAAGTGACTTCGTTTTTAACATCACAATACACCTTTAAAGGCCCTCTTTTAAATAGACCTTAAGCTAAGCCCAAAGCTAATTCAATTTGTTTTGTTGTCTTTTGACCACAGTACTATTCTTAAAGTAGAGTGGTTTTTTGAGTTTTGATTTGAGTCGCCCGGAATTCGAAAAATAGAATTGAAGGAGGCTAAGAGAAAACAAAAATTGATCAAGTACTTTTTTTGCAGGAATGCAATTGTAACAAATAAATTCTTATAACATAAGAATATTCTGTAACTATTTCAACTCAACAAAATTTCAAAATAAATTTTGATATATGTCCTACAAAAATTAAACGGTTTATTCATCATCAGAGTCTGAATAAATTATGCGTCTTCTTTTATTTGTAGCATTAAAGTTTTGGTCAATGTTTACATTAAACACACAATTGTTCATTGTTGCACCATAAAAGCTGACCCCATGCAATCTTTTTTGGATTTTACTTGAAAGGACATTTTCATTTTCAAGTGGACGTTTCGAAAGGGAAACTAAAGTTGCGGAGGGCGAAGATGATGAAGGCTGACAAGCGTTGATAATTCGAGACATTTTGTTGATTAACAGAAGCAGTGTGGTACGACTATTTGTATTGATACCAAGAGTAGTTCTGCTACTTTGAGAAAATCACCGATGATGTTTTTTTACGAGAGGACGATTGAAAATCCAAGTTTTGAGATATTTTTGTCGGATGTGCTGTTCAAAAACCATAGCTAAGGAGAAGGGTGAGTCGACTGATTTGGTAATTTCAGCCCTTCGTTTCGCAAAGTTCTCATAGTTATTGACAGGGTATTGGGGACCTCCAGTTTCGTAAGCCCGGGGATTGAATGCTGATGAGAAATATGTTTCTCGCCAGTTCTTGATTTTGTCCCCCTTTCAGGATCCCATTCCAAATACCTATCACCATTTTCATCAATTAACAATGTACGGCCCCGTATCTCAATTTTCTCGCTTTGTCTCGGGCTCTGTAACCAAAATTTGTTGTTATCTTCCACCAAATTTTTTGTTATAAAGTTAGTGGGCTTGATATTTCAAAATAGCCTGTTTCAATCAGTTAGGGAACGAGTTGCTAGAGGTTTATTCCCAAGACCTTATCTTGTTAATTGTTGTCGTCTTGCAGCCAACACTTTGGAATCTTGAAATTCCGGGTCTGATTTAATGTCTATTTTCATTCCTTTGTCCTCCAGTGCTCTTTGCTATGCGTTTCTCATGTTTGCGAGGGTGTCAGGTTGGTAAAGATCTCTGAGTTTCTTAATGCTATTTTTGCTTACTTTTTTGGCTTTGATGAAAAACTGACTCATGATGCGGTCAGGCTCCGGAGCTAAAACGTCTCAAGGTTCACGTATTTATTTCATCTCTCATGAAACTTCGAAGATAATTTATGTGGCTTGTTGTACAGTATCTTCAGAACGATTCTCTTCAATAAACTTTTGGATTGAATAGTCTTTTCAAGGTGAAGTACTAATCTTGACACCAAAATTGAAACACGGTGGTCATAACATGGTGTAGTTTTTAAGAAAACTGTTTTTGAAGTATATTGTATAGAAATCAAAACTCAATTATTTTTTTCTTTACCGTACGGCAACAATGAGATGCTCAGTCTCCAAGGATACTGCTTGTTTGTTTGCAAACAAAGCCACCATTTTAAATTGACCTTTGCCGTGTTGTAATGACTACTGCTAAACCAATCAAATTTCAGTATTTTTCGTAATAATGCAACTAATGACGTCATCCAGGCGATAACAACAAATATAACATCAAAATCATATTTTTTTTTTTGGTAGAGCAACTTTTTTGCTGTATCTGACCACCTTAAACGTATCGAATCATTACAATTTGTTGTGAACTCTTATGCCCGTTCTGAGAAGCGCAGTTTGGCTGTAAATTTGTCAATACTGTCACACTACACTTTACCCTCCTATGAAGGTTAGCTACTAGGCTGAGATTTTCGCACTGACATATAAAATCAGTCATCCTTGGACATGAAAATACTAAAAGAAATCATTGTTGTTTTCGAACGATTGTTCAATAAATTAATGCTGTCTGTTTATGATGTTTTAAGTACGTGGTGTGAAATGAAAGTGGAAATTGGACTACATTAATGATAATGTTTTCTCGTCTCACCTGATTTTTGGAAATTTAACAGCGTGTAATATGAAACTAACATTTATTAACTCTCATGAAGAAAACAAAGAATTAGAAAAAACGAAGGAGCTTCTACTATATGACACGCTTCCACTATCTGACATGCACACCCCCTAAACAATAATAATTATACGATGATGTTTTTGATCCTTTCGTTCATTTTGACAGAAGCATTTAACGAGCCCAAGGTACAAAATATTTTTTTTCACGAAAGTTACTTTGACAAGGAATCAAGCCAAAATAGTCTTAGTACACCTTGAAAAACCTAGGTAGTTTCGACATATTTTCCTAACACGTGAAATTTTAGGAAATTTTTGCCTTGGTTCGTTGGTTGCTTTCGACTTCGAGTTTAAACGTATCAAGAGTAAGCAACACACCAATGGTGCTTAGTGTTGAATCATGAGAGAATGTAATATATTAATAAGTTATGTTGGTTGAAAACATTTTTGTCGCAGTTTTCCTAATAGCGTACCGACGTAAATACTGTAACAAGAAAAAGATCACTAAATTTAGTGTTACTAAATAAATTCCGAGTAGTTCGGGTGCGAAGTGTGAGACAAGAATGTACGATTTAGATTCTCTGGTAAATGTCTGATATATATTTTCATAATAACAATAACTATTAAATATAAGGAGTATCTAAAAACGTCACCTTATCACATTATGTTAGTGTCTGTTTGTCTTTGGTTTGTTTAATGTCTGACGTTGTAAACTAATTTGGTTCTACTGTACGTATTTCTGTTCTGGCGTACATTTACATTTAATAACTTGTTTTGTTCCTGCCCAGCTCTGGCAATCTCTCCTGATAGTAATTCGTTTCGCCCTGCTCTGCTCCTCCTATGTTGTGCTCTCCCCGTTGTGCTCTCTCTGTTGTGCTCTTTGAGTCTCTCTTTGTGTGCCTCCTTGTGCGCCTCCCTCAGTGAGTCTCCTCTTGTCCTTGCGGCGGCTTGCCTCCCTCAGTGAGTCTCCTCTTGTCCTTGCGGCGGCTTCATTTATAGGATTCAGCAGATGCTATTTTGGAAACACTTAATATGTTGTTTCCGGTAAACGTTGCAATAACGAGGTTTGTAAGCTTCATCCGGTTAAACGATATAATCAGGTGTTTTAGCGAAACGATGAATATAATATTTGTAAAAGGGTTATTGATGTTTGTAACAATGAATATAATATAACTTCATTGTGGCCAAACGAGCCTTGATTAATGTGAAATTGGGTAAGGTAGTTAGTTCAGCATAATTCAGCAGTCGTGGGAT
Organism: Darlingtonia californica; assembly: GCA_032270445.1. Taxonomy (NCBI): domain Eukaryota; kingdom Viridiplantae; phylum Streptophyta; class Magnoliopsida; order Ericales; family Sarraceniaceae; genus Darlingtonia; species Darlingtonia californica. The sequence continues at coordinate 3,016 of JAUBWS010064077.1, read as the reverse complement.
TTAGCGAGGTCATTAGTCCAGTTTAGTTACGAAATATTCATCAGTGTAATTAGTGATTAGTTATATAATAGTTCTAATTGCAACTTGTACTTTCCATAGAGTGAATTCCCCTTTCACTGTGTTAATTTTCCCCATCACAATACATAAAAAAACTGAAGTAAAGGATTATGGGATCCATTTGCAGACCGATATAAAAGTGTGGCGTTGTTAGATCGGAACACTATTAGTTATTTTTTAATAATAATCATCATAAGCACACTCCATGGATATTGAAATATACGATTAACTAACGAGTCTTGAAAAAAGCAACATTGTTTGGAGGGAGTAAAGGGGATTCAATCCTAGTGTTTCATTCAATATTGTCCCCAACTGCAGGTTTTTTAGTGCCCGTGTCATATTCACGTTAGTTAATGTCACCCGATTTAACAGAGTAAAATCAAGTTATATATATACCGTGTCCACAGGTGATATCATAATAAAAGGATTCTTTCAATCGAAATTAACTTTGTTTAAAAACTCCCATTTAAATGGAAAATTAGCTACTAACATTCCAGTTAACTTTCCGGTTTATCAAAAACTCTCACTTAAGTAGAAATCTAGCAACTAACTTTCCAGTTAACTTTCCAGTTTTTTAAAAAGCTTTCACTTAATTGGAAAATTAGCAACTATCGTTCCAGTTAACTTTCCAGTTTGTTAAAAAACTCTCACTTAAGTGGAAAGTTACCAACTATCGTTCCAGTTAACTTTTCAGTTTGTTCAAAAACTCTCACTTAGTGGAAAGTTAACAGCAAACGTTCTAGTTAACTTACTAAAACGTGTTATGCCCGAGCTTACTTTAACGAGCTTTGCCCGTGTTAAAACGAGTTTTTCCCGCGCTTTTTCCGCGTTAAATTTTATAAAACGTGCTTTTACGTACATTGTCTGACCACGAGAGGATAATAAACATGCCACGATGGTTGTGGAAAGGGACGATGCAATGAATGATTATTTTTTTCGTGGTTTTTTCTACTGTGAAATAATTGATCTTCTTGAAAAGTGCCAAGGTATCAATATTACTTTGAGGCATCTCCATCGAATATTGAGAAATCATGGCTTGTATAGAAGAAAGCACAAGAGCTCGGTAAACTCTTTCATTCAAAACGAAATCAATACAACAAGTGGGGCAAGCTTTGGTTATAGATTAATGCACCAGAAACTTCGAGCAAATGGCTTTGTTGTTGTCAGAGAAAGTGTTAGATTTTCCATAAAGAATCTTGATCCTATTGGAGTTGAAACGAGATCGAAACATAAGCTGAAACGTAGAGTGAATAGGTCAGTAGGTCCGGATCATATGTGGCACATAGACGGATATGACAAACTTAAACCTTATGGATTCTCCATACATGGTGCTATTTATGGGTACAGCCGAAGACTTTTATGGTTAAGTGTAGGGACTAGCAATAATGACCCAGCTGTGACTGCTTACTATTTTGTCAATTGCATCAAAGATTTGCAGCTTGTACCTAGATTAATACGATCAGACAGAGGCAGTGAGAGTGTGTTTATATTTGGAGTACAGAGATATCTTCGAAGGTTGTTTGATGACGATCTAGCAGGAAACAAAAGTTTTATTTATGATAGGTGAACGGGTAATCAAAGAATAGAACAATGGTGGTCACTGTTGAGAAAAAGTAGAACGAATTGTTGGATGAATTTTTTCCAAGATCTGGTCGATGAGGGTATCTTTGATCCAAGTTTAAATCATCACATTGATTGTATACGCTTTTGTTTTATATCTTTGATACAGAAAGAACTGGATGAAACTAGAAACCTGTGGAACTCGCATAGAATTCGATATGTGAATAATGCAGAATGTCCTGCAGGTTGACCTGATGTGCTATACTTCAATCCAGGGGCTTCGGGAGGAAGAGAAGGATTTTGTGAACAAATTTCCATAGCAGAATGTTGTTTTTTTTAAATCAAAAACCTTTCTCTCTATATGTGTTTTTAACAAACCTAAATTGTGAGTAGAAATAATCTAATCAAATTTGGTATGGATTTAACTTTTTCCACTGTAAAAAGAATAGTTGACACAGGCTTAATTTCGATTTAACTGTATTTGCGCTAAAACTTATCTCCTAACTAAAAATTTTCCAAATAAATAGGTTTTTAAAAACGTTGGAACACCAAACACGAGAATAAATATTGTCAACGATACAGAAAAAATTTAAAACGTAAGAGAAAACATGAAATGACAAAAACCCAATTTTAAAAACGCTCTTGTTCTATTAATTGAACCGCGGTTTTTTGGTCTTTTTACAAAAACGTCTCGCTAACAATGCTAAATAATTCCAAATTATAGTTATTCGTGAAGTTTTTTTAAACATTATTATTACATCCTTATTTTTTTATTGATCGTGAAAACAAGTGTATTGGTTTCAAATATGAAATCTCACTCGGATGTTCTTGCAAAGGTTTTTTCTTAAAATAATAAAAAGCGTTTATTTTAACCACAACCTCTCACTGCAAAGGCGGATAAATTAGGCAAGGAAACTGACTCCATGTATGGTTAAAAGATAAGCAACTAAAACATATTGGATGCAAATTTTTCCGATAGTTGATACGATATCGACCAAAACTTTCTGTTCATAATGTTTCCGGGCCTGCGGAACATTTGTTACTTTAACTCTAGCTTCTCAACAACTTATATAATTAATTGATAAATTTGGCCGATACTTTTCAACAGTTTATTAACTCTCATTACTATTCATTTATATGCATTTTGTGTGGAATGATCTGGATTTCTCTACTTGTTCCCATAACAATCTGAAATCTTGAAGGTTAGATAAACGCTTTATCTCTATGAAACTATTTCTTATTCAAGAAACTCAGAAAAATTTGAAGCTTGAATAGATCAAATTCCAAATCGTGAAAGGAAGGAAACACCTCAAGTAAATAGTTAGACTATTCCATAGTCCGTTTAAAAGAAGAACCGCTTAGCGCGCGGGCGAAAATAGGTCTGTCGCGCGGGAACGGG
>JAUBWS010064076.1:17282-29387 GCA_032270445.1 Darlingtonia californica | reverse complement strand
TTTATTTCAAAAACATATCAGCAGAAAATGACCTATATCATCAGAAAGCTCCCAAAAAACTGAAAAGAAGATTTCAATTGAGCATAGCCGAAAAGCAGAAAAGAGTAAACTCGTCACCAATAGCACAAACTTAGACCTAAGCATAACTATCAGAGATGAACCAATCTTTAACAATAGTGTTGCCAAAATAATAGTTAATACATTTGATAATACCTTAACGTTCCAAAATCATATCAATAGTTTACTTAAAACAAGTAACCAAAAGCTAAATGCTTTGGCCAGAATTTCACAATTTATGAGTCTACCAAAACAATGCAAAATATAATATATATAATGAACGCCTTTTTATTCAGTCAGTTCAATTACTGCTCTTTAGTATGGATGTTTCACAGCAGAACCTTAGAAAACAAAATCAATCGTTTATACGAAAGAGCACTCAGACTTGTATACAATAATGAGTCAGCTACATTGGAAGAACTCCTCACAAAAAATAACTCTGTCACACTACATCTGAAAAATTTGAGAAATCTGGCATCTGAGCTTTTCAAAACGAAAAATAACCTAACACCTTCATATTTCAAAAACATTTTTGCAGCCAACAACCAACACGCAATCAATTTGAGAAATAACTCTTTCTTCAAAAGTAGAACTATTAATTCAACACTTCATGGAGCAGAGTCACTCTCTTATCTCGGTCCTAAGATTTGAAACCTGATACCCGAAAAAATACGTGAACTAGAAGACTATATTGCTTTCAGAAAACAGATTAATCAGTAGACTAGATTTCTAGTCTATATTTTTTCAATCGGACTCAAATTTTTTTCGTAACACGAGAACAGACGCGCAAAGAAGAAAAATAACAGCGGAGGAGAGACCCTTACGGGAAGTCTGTATTTTTTCAATCACACACGAGAACAGACGCGCAAAGAAGAAAAATAACAGCGGAGGATAGACCCTTACGGGTAGTTTTCGGCAAAAAACAGCAAAAAACGGACTAGCACGCTAGTTTAATTAATCAGTAGAAACCTACCACGTGTCTGTGCAGACTATGTCGTAATTTTGTACATGGTCTTGGTTTTATTTAATGTTATTTATAATATTTTGTTGACCTTTATTAGCGAATGGCTACTTCACTTTTGTCAACTTCTGCAATTGAGTTTAAAAATATTAGCATCCGAAGTTGAAAAAAAAATGACCAAAGTGACAAAAATGCGGAAGAAAATATTAACTTTGTAGCATAATATTTCAAATTCAGTATAGAATTTAGAGTTCCTGGTGGACTAAAAAGAAAAGTTACCTTCTGATCTTCATTCAGTTTTTGTCTAGATTTTAAGGATCACGACGATGCATCTTTTAGTTATATTCAAAGCTTTTTCTTTAACATTGAAACCAGCAAATATAAAGATAGAACCTTATTATAGAAGCCAGACATAATAGAATTAAAAAAACTTTCTTTTTATTGATAAGAAATATTTTAATCCAAGTTTCACATGGAAAACTGCACCCTACAAACATACCTGCCAAAACCTAAAACAAGAAAAATGAATAGAAATTTGGCCAAGATTTATTTGAGAAATTACAAAAGGAACAGGGTTATAAAGTAATAAGAAACTTGTTTAATCTAAAGAATTTAAAAATTTTAATTTGCCTTACACTGTGGCAATAAAAACCTACATAATTTAACCATTTATCAGTCATGGTTTAAACCAGTCAATACAATACAATACGATACATTTATATCTTTTCTTATTGAGTCTCCTCACAAAGATGATTCTTCCTCTTGGTTTTGTACTTAAAGGGGAGAGTGCTTGTACTCAAAGGGGGAGAGCGACACTTAATAACATATTATTATTACACCAGGTAGGTTTAAAGTAATAGGCGTGTTTCATGCTTTTAAGAAATTGAACCCGCAAGATCCTCGGTGGCGTAAAATAAAAGTATAAAGTTATTGTAAATATTTTAATATTTGCCAATTGGAACAAAGCACTAAAGAGTTTTTATACATCTGCGTCTATGTAAATATGCGAGAAAAGTAAAAATGCCCATACGGATACAGCTATACAATTGACAATTCAAAAGTGCGATTCCAATTAGAACTTTCAAATCAAACTGTTCATGTTACCTTAATTCTGGTCAATATTTGTTATTAAAATATTTTAGTCAATTAATTAACTTTCAACACACGATTAAAAAAAAAGATATCGAATGACATTCGATATATCATATATAACTGTTGCTAAGTCTCAAGTAGTACATTTATCGTGCAAGACAACGCTGAATGACAAAAAAATGCTACAGTTTCTGTTTTTCGTTTTTACTCTCTTGTTTTTGGCGGACGCAAGCCCAGCCCGGGATGTATGGAAATTTCCCTGCCACGAACATCTAAATATCGTCGATGATTGGCCAGATGGTTTCAGGGGAGTTTTGCAACTACCTGTGCTTCAAGAAATGACACCATTACCTAAATTGATGAAAGCCGGACATGTTGTTATCAAATTCAATCATTTAATCAATACTCTTGATGTTCCGGAAGGTGAACGTTCCCGGCGCAATGTGTCCAAAGATGGCAAAGAGTACCGGATTTTCATCAAATTTACAGATCAACTGAAGCATTTGAAAGTTGGTTCTGTTTTCAGTTTGGAGATTTCAGTCCACCATAAACGCTGGATGAAAGGAAAGGTTGGAATAAAGGGACTACAATTTGGAAATTTCATCTGTCCCGAACCGGAGTCGTTACGCGAACCTACATATCCTACATGTGATAAATATGTCCGGATGATTGATAAAACACAACCGGATGGTTTCCGGGCTCAGTTGATGATTCCCGTAAACTACAGTATGAATGGATGGAACTTGGAAATGGGATTTACCAAAGAAATTTTGGTTCTTGATGTACCCCAAGGAATTCGTTCGCCAGCAGCTCGGAACATCAAAGTCTTCACCATCGAGAACCGGCAATATAATGGCCTTGTAGAGAAAGATTCCATATTCCGTCTTGGCTTTATGGTCCACTGGGATCGTAACCGGTTTCAAAAAAGGGATGTCAAAGTAAGCTACATCAGATTCGGTTTGTTTCAGTGCAGAATGCCATCTCCACCAAGTGATGATATGTATAAGTAGGGATAAGTTTATCTCTGTAACTTATTTAACTAAAATATATGATACTCGAAAACTTTACAATTATCATTCTTATGTTTTATTAATGTAAATGTATAAAGAACGAGATGATCTGTAGTTTAATAAGACAACTATGGATTGGTCAATCTTAAAGACCATTTTCTCACCGTTCTTTAGAAAGTTTCTAAGAAAAAAAACTTTGTCTGTTATTGAATCAAAGAAATTAATCATGTGGAACTTGTAAAAGCTCCAGCTTGACCCAATAGAATAGGTTGGAAATCAAAGCAAAAAGTACTTAACCTTTGATGGTTAACCTTGTTGGTTATTTGTGAATAAGGAGAATTATAGGCAATTAAATTATCATACATACAGTTTACATATTATAACCTAAACAGTTTGGTAGGTAACGTTCGATGAAGTCATCAAATCTTGTTGTTGTCAAAAAAATCTCTATGAAAATTCCGCTATGAATTGGCTTTCAAAAAAGCTTTCATTTTCTGATAAATATATTTTGTTAAAGAATGTACAAAATGAGGTTAGCTACTGACTTAATATTTTTGCGACAATTTTTTTATGTGGATTTCATAAGAAAGCCACTTAAAAACAACTTGTTCTTTAAGTAAATTTTACCTGTAAACTTTCAATCATAACTCATAATCCATAGTCATTTAATTTTATATTTCAAACGATTTGAATTTTCTAAAGATTCATGTTCAATTATGAAATTTCCGGCATTTTCAATATTTCATTTCGATTAAGACAGCTAGAATAAAATGGTCTTCCCAATAAGTTCATTCCTGAATAAAATAACCAGTTGTCTGTGTTTCATGTTATGCAAGTCAGCCTATGAAAATGAAAATGGTCCCATTTGCATTGGATATTTAAGATTAGTCCAGTATTAAAATGAAAAACAACTTAATATGACGCCATGTGTATCGTTCCTTCGACCCTAGTGGACAGGAAGATAGTATGTGTCTTAGTAACGTACCAGTTTTGCCGCTTCTGCACAAACTACTCTCTGTGATCCTCCATCTGAGTAAATTTGCTGGTGTTGGCAACATGTCATATGTTGCTTTAATATGTTGCTTTAATTAGAAAACCCAGTCTTGCCGGTTCCCCTTCCAAATCTCCCACAAACTGACTTTGCACTCAACTACATTATCCTCCCAACGAAGACACTGCCCTTGTTGGCTTTATTTTACAAGATAACGTTTTCTTGGACTTTAGCTCTCCTTTTCAGAACGTTTATTGAAAGGCTTGTACTAGTCAGCCAAAATCCGTTCCTTCCTGTTTGAGTTGATCCAACAATGTTATGATGTTTTAAAGGGGAACTGAGGTTTGGAATTTTTTTTCCAATATTTTTATCAGACCTTCCGAACATGGAAACTAAACAAACACAAAAATAGTTTTTCAAAAATCTTTTATAATTACCAAAACATTTGAATTTGAATATTAACATTATTTGTCTCTAAACTACGATTTATGACGGAAGGCTGTTACACGTAGCAGTATACAAACAAATCGAAAAATGATATATAATACAAACGCCACAGGTAAAATTAATGACTTATGAGCTTTTCTGACTATAATGCACCAACTAATGAACTGTTTATTAACCTTAACCTTCTGAAAATTCGTGATCTTATCAGTCTTCGAAATATTCTTTTAAAGTCTATTTCAGAATACCTGAAACTAAAATTAAAAATGCTTATGAATTTTTAACTACTGAATAAAATTGAAAAATTCTTTTTACTTCGGAAATATTGTGGACAATTAAGCTGTATCAAAATATTCCAACAAAGAAAAAATAAACATGAAAAATGAAGATGAAAAAAATGATTTTTTAATTGAAGCAATAAAAATGTTTCATATTTTCACGATGAAAACCTGAATCTTTTGCGACTTCAAAAATGAAAAAGGTTTTTGTTTTTTATAATGTAGATTTTTGACCAAAAGGTTAGAGTTCATCGTCGCCATTTTTCGCTGTTTTTTTTGTCCTTTTTTACTGAAAATTACAGTCAATACTTTCCTTCCACGGTACTGATTTTATACTTTCAGTACATTCCAGTCAATACTTGAATGGAATAAACTTCAAAAGCTATCCCCTCAATCTTCCTTTGTCATTGTTTTGCTAACGTTCTGGTTTTGGATTGCTGTTTCCAATTCCAAATCTCAAAAAGATAAATCACTGATAAATAACTATAAATTGTTTCTAATAGTAATAATAACAGTAATAATATTAATGGTTTATATTTCAGCTCCATAATTTTACAAAAAGGCTCTTCTCCTGAAATAATACATGATATTTGTATATACATAATAATAAATTTTACGCTTTTGCGTGGTAAACTTACTGATTTTTCTGTTTGAGTGGGCAGCAAAAGTTCCTTCCTCAAACAAATTATTCCTTTAAAATATGCACAATAAAAACGAACTGTTTCTTTTTGCTCAAGGAATAACGTCGTTGCAAAACCACTAAATATATGTGACTGCAAGTCAATTTTTATTATTTTTATTAGTCACTAATTAATTTTTTAGTCAGCTTCTGCTTGATACTTCCTTTATGATCATTTACTATTTTGCTAACGGCCTCATCAAATTCGTCATAACGTTTAATATCGCAGACTTTCGGCCACTAAAACTTCATTTTCTTTTGTTCAACTTTAGTCCTTTTCCTGCTATGGGTTGAAACTATCCGTCTCTATTTGTCTCACGACAATCCTATCTGCGTTGCTGAACTTTTTGTCCCGTCTTGAATACTCTGCTTTGATGTATTTCCATTCCTCTAGTAGTGGCTAGTGTCCGGTCCTTGGTCCAAATCCATGTTGTCAGGATCAGATCGATTATTCTACCCCCGTTTCCGACGGTCTCGTTATTATTCGTACTTGTAGCTATAATTTTAGATTTTGGGTTGCCAGCCCTTCAAAATGAATGAACAACAATAAAATGAGCTCTCAAAATGTTGTGGAGGGAGGGAAAAATGACAAAAAGTACCATCTTGTATAAGGAACGTCAAGCAACAAAAATGTTCAACTTTGTGCCAGGACGTTACAGCGTTTGACAAAGCATGTAAGGCAACGAAAATGTTAAGCTTTTATAAGGAATATGTTCAACTTTCTAAGAAATAAAGCTTTAAAATCATTCAACTCAATGGGAATTTACATCAACAAAAATGTTTAACAAAATAGTCAAAGGAACGCAAAGACACAAAGATGTTCTATTTTAAAATTTTAAAAGAACAAACTTTCTTGGTTCATAACTCAATTTGGCCAAATGAATGAAGATTCACCACCCCGGTGCTAGGGAACTGAGATCATTTACCCCGGTGAAATTTTCTTTTGCTTCATTACCAGTCCAGTATTGTTTTCCAAGAATTACTTTTTTTCCAACCAGAGTTGGACTTGATTTGAGCAAATTTTCATCAGCCGTTTACAGGGCCTTCTTCTCTTGCACCAGTGATACCTGGGAACAAGGCTGCCTCAATGACATTTCAAAACTTTCACAAGCCCGGTAATTTTCAAAAAATTACTTTAAGTTTTTTCCAACCTCAGTGATTCTCAAAAACTTTTAAGAACCCAATATTTTTTTCCAAGAATTACCTTAAATTTTTTTCAACCCCAGTAATTCTTCAAAATTTTCAGAACTCGTATCAGGGGTTATTAAAAACTTTTTAAGCTGATTCGTCAAAAACCTTACAAAAAAATGTCAAAATTTTTTATGATTGAAAGAAGCTGAGAAAGGTGTTCATAAGACCGGAAAAAATTCATAGATTTTTTAATGAACTTAAAAAAAAATATTTTTCACCGAAAAATAACAACATGATATTTATAAATAATTTTACAAATTCCGTCTAGACAAAAATGTTTATGATCAGAACTACAAACTGTATCCTTTCTGCATTCAGAACGGTTATATTTCTCATTTTTTTCTTCTTAATACGAAACACAAGGATTCGAGTTTATTGAAAAAACCACATAAATGAGTGGTTTTAGCTTAGTTTTGCACCATTTCTTTGGCTTCTTTGGCTAGTACATACAGATTAAGAAACTCTGGTTTAAAAAGGTGAGCATCTTTGTATGAAACGTTTAAATTTTAACCAATTTTTTGGAGATCAAAAATTTTGAAATTCAATTTTAAGCTCTGCGTTTGTTCGGTTCATTGGGCATTACTTGAGAAACCTTAGGAAAAACTGATTGATTTTACAATGACAATCTATTCTCTGAAAAGGCGTGGTGTAAATCTATGAAACTGGTGCTAACCACTCGTCACCTCAGTCTCAGAACCCGTGCACGCATCTACAGTACGTGTGTTCGTAGTGTTATGCTTCATGCTAGCGAGACGTAGCCACTTACCAAGGCAAATCTGCTTCGCGTTCAAAGGAATGACAGAGCGATGCTTCGCCAAATATGCCACGTCAAGCCTGAAGAAGTCAACACTGTTCACGCCAAGGACCTCCTTAAGAAGCTGGAACTTCAAAATCTCGACCTAGTGCTCAAGTAGAGGCACCTCAGATGGTATGGACACGTTAAGCGTTCCAGTTGCCCAATAAAGTGCGCTCGTGACTGGGTTGTTGAAGGACAAAGTGGGCCAGGACGGCCGAAGATGTCCTGGCAAGAGGTTATAGAGCGGGACCGTAAAAAGTGGAAATTAACAGCGGTGGACCCGCATGATAAGAATGCTTGCAGATCAAGTGTTCGATCACCCATGTGTGCAGCAAGCAAGTTATCTTAAAGGCAGTCTTCTGACGTGGACAATGCCAACACTGCACGGAAATATAAAAGAATCGATGATGATGATGATGACTGGAAACTATAAACATGGAACTTTGATTGATACAAATAGTCTAAGCTAATAGTATGACGCATAGGGAAAGTGATTGCTCTTGTTCCTGTTGTTGCAATGGTTCTCTTGTTATGATAGTTATAGCTACTGCGCATGCTCTGTATTTTACGATTTTGACTTACCTTAAGCGCTAAGCAAACGATATCAACATTTCATCCAAAATGTCATATTCAAAATAGTAAACGTTGAATGAAAAGTCCCCAAAACCATTGTTACCTTAAAATTACGCAATTTATTCATAAAATTGTTGGATGAAAATCTGATCCGGATCAAAGTTCATTCAACACGTTTTTTTCTTCTTCCAACACCATTTTTAGCATGTTGGATGAAATGTTGGATGAAATGTTGGATGTCGTTTGCTTAGGCTTTTATCGGACAAAAAAATGTTGGACAAAAGTGACAAAAATTTTGAGAGGTGACGACAATTTTTCCCGAAAACGTTAATTTTATTGCTTAAAAACAATATAGACACTTATGAGTTGTATGATTTTTATTTAAAATCAAGTTTTTTGAAAAATCCAACTTTTGTCACTATTGTCTTATGACATTTTTGTACCCGATAAGGCTTTTGAGCGTCTGCTGGTAGAAATCCCTTGATATCTATTAAATAAATTCCACCCTCACTCCCCAGGACTTTTTTTAGTAAAACACTCTTGGAATAAGGTTGCTGGTTATCTTCAGCTGCGTACATCTATGCAAATATAAGAGACAAGTAAAAATTAACAGTGTTTAATTGAAAAAGGTCTTTAAAATTAAGATCAAATTGAAATTTAAACGAATGAAGAAGTTTTGTTTGACACACTGTACGATAACTATGCGTAGACGTGTCTGGTAAACAAAAAATCTTTCGTTTGCATGTATTAGGATTGTTAAATCTGAAATTGTCTATTTTCTAGATTCATTGTGCAAGTGAACGCTACAAAAATGATGTTACATTTTGTTGTTGTTAGCTTTACTTTCTTTTTTGTGGCGGACGCAAAACCATCTCAAGATGTATGGAAATATCCTTGCCACAAATATTTAGAAATCCTAAATGATTGGCCAGATGGTTACAGGGGAGCTTTGGAACTACCTGTGCTTCAAAAAATGTCCCCATTACCCGAATCAATGAAATCCCGACACGTTGTTATTAACTTTGATCATTCAATCAATACTCTTGATGTTCCGGAAGGTGAACATTCCCGACGAAAAGTGTCCGAAGATAGTAAAGAGTATCGGGTTTTTATCAAATTTACTGATCAACTGAAGCGTTTGAAGGTCGGTGATGTTTTTAGTTTAGACATTACGGTTCATCACCAACGCTCGATGAAAGGGGACGTTGGAATAAAGGGACTGCAATTCGGAAATTTCATCTGTCCTGAACCGTTACGCGAACCCACATATCCCACATGCGATAAATATGTCCAGATGATTGATATCACACAACCGGATGGTTTCCGGGCTCAGTTGATGATTCCCGTAAATCACAGTATGAATGGATGGAACTTGGAAATGGGATTTACAAAAGATCTTTTGGTTCTTGATGTACCCCAAGGAGTTCGTACACCAGCAGTCCGTAACATCAAACATTTTGTTATTGAGAACCGAGAATACAATGGGTTTGTACAGAAAGATTCCACATTCCGTCTTGAGTTCATGGTCCACTTTGATCGTAACCGTGTCCAAAAGAAGCTTGTCAAAGTTGGCTATATCAGATTTGGATTGTTCGAGTGCAGAATACCATCTTATAATGAAATATTTTTATAGAGAATATTTATTACTTCTGCAGTATCAATGACCTATGAAAATTGGAATTGGAATTCAAATTTGTGAAGTCAGTGATTTCAAGCTGTTTTTCTTTTAATTAAGAACCATTTAAGAACATTTTTAAGCTTAAAATCCCAGAAAAAGAATTAAGAATTTTTGAAGGCTTACTGGAAGTTAAATGTTCTTTTAAAAAATGTGTAAAGTTTATTTTGGTTTATCAAAATCTTACTATGACTTCATTCTCGCAGAGTCAAATTAGATATACTAAACAATTTAAAAGTAAATTAAATATGTTTTAAAAGTAAATTAAATATGTTAAGAAAGTCTTAATCAAAGTTGGATGTTCTTATAAAAAAACGTGTATGGAAAAAAACCTAGAAAATTACTATCAAAGATTTTTTGCATTTTTGATGATGGTGTTTTCCCTAAGGGGAAATATTATAAAACGTTTGAAACAAATTATAAAAAGTGTGACTAAAACAAAAGAATTGCAGAATTCCTTTTGCTCTTGTGACGTAAACATTCGTGATTTTTTTCATTTTTAACCCCTCCCTCGGAAATAAAGACCCCCCCCCCCCCCCCCCCCCCCGTGTAAATCTATCTATATTAAACATTAGAGTATGTAGTATGTATATGGTTTACATTCATCTTCATCATTTCAAAGAAAGTAATTGTCTCATTTGTTCTTCCTCTTGCTACTCAAAAAAAGAAAGTGGCCTAGGCACCAGGTTGTTGAAAATTTTAAGTGTTTTACATTTATGTAGATATGGTCAAAAGTAAAGGTGAACAACTTTTCTAATGAAATAAATCTCTAAAAATGCGTTTAAAACTTATATAACTCAGCAACTTTTAATTATTGCACTTCCTAACAAATTTACACAGGTGTTTAATGGTAAATAACGTACGTACGGATTATTAGATCTAAATCAAAATTGTTTTTATTCATTTTCTTGATTGAGTGTGCAAGTGAACGCTACAAAGATGAAGATACTGTTTTTTGGTTTGGCTTTATGGTTCATGGTGGACGCAAGACCAGCCCGGGATGTATGGAAATTTCCTTGTCACAAATATTTAAATATCGTAAGTGACTGGCCAGATGGTTACAGGGGAATTTTGGAACTACCTGTACTTCAAGAGATGTCCCCATTACCAGAATCAATGAAAACCGGACATATTGTTATTAGATTCAACCGTTCAATCAATACTCTTGATGTTCCGGAAGGTGAACATTCCCGACGTAAGGTGTCCGAGGATGGCAAAGAATACCTGAATTTTATCAAATTTACAAATCAATTGACCCGTTTGAAAGTCGGTGATGTTTTTAGTTTAGACATTACGGTTCATCACCAACGCTCGATGAAAGGAAAGATTGGAATAACTGGACTACAGTTCGGAAAGTTTATCTGTCCGGAACCCATGTTGCCAAATAAGCCTAAGTACCCGACATGTAATGAATATATCCGGATGATTGATAACACCCCACCGGATGGTTTTAGAGCAGAGTTGATGATGCCCGTTAATTATAGTATGAATGGATGGAGCTTGGAAATGGGATTTACAAAAGAAATTTTAGTTCTGGATGTACCACAAGGAATTCGTTCGCCAGCAGCCCGCAACATCAAAGTCTTCACCATCGAAAACCGCGAATACAATGGTTTTGTAAAAAAAGATTCCATATTCCGTCTTGAGTTCATGGTCCATTTTGATCGAAACCGGTTTAAAAAGCGGTATGTCAAAGTTAACTATATCAGGTTTGGATTGTTCCAGTGTAGATTGGAGTCATTTACAAATTCACAGGGTGATTAAAGATACTTTGGTAGATAAAATTATTCGTTCATTTCTGTAATCTATGTTGAAAATATATATTACTTTAATACACTGATATTTTTTAGTTTTAATTTTAACTGCAATCATTACTTCAGGTTTAATAGAATGCTCAGCCGAACTGGGGGTGTTACAGGACGTCTTTGACTGTCGAAAATGTGCTTGTACCGCTTCCACTTATTCAGTAACCTCGATATATAGCTAAGAAAAATATTACTATCGTACAAAGTTAAAAAATTATGTGCCTACTTTGAGTGATTAGCTAAAAAGTTACTTGTGATGTCATTTTTGATGACGTTATAAATTTTAAAATTTAAATAACTAGTTATACCTATTAACATTTATGCTACCAATATTTTTATTTAAATTTATCGTGATGTCACCAAAATTCTCAAAAAGCCATTTTCTGAAATAAATGACGTCATCAAAAATAAGTATAAAATTTTGAGTAAAATTATTCAACATATTACTCTAATGATATTATTCATCATATCAATCTCACTCCCAGCCATTCTCATCCACTCCCAGCCATTCTCATCCACACCCAGCCATTCTCATCCACTCCCAGCCATTCTC
>JAUBWS010064065.1:0-14942 GCA_032270445.1 Darlingtonia californica | reverse complement strand
GACTGTCGCCACCCAACATGGGATTTACTTAAATTGTCCTCGCTTCCCTTTAACGATGAAGGCTCTTTCTGGTACAAACGCAATTGGAAATGAATATAAGTGAATTCATAATTCCTATTTTTCTTAGACTTAAAATTTCACAATTTTATGTTGCGAAAATTTTTCATTCTCTTATCAAATTTGTGTAACCTTTCATCCATTCACACTACTCCATAATTTTACTACTGTTATATCTTTCTATTTTCTTTATTACTATTTTAAAATAAGTATAAGTTGTTATTCCATGCTAATCAAAAACAAAATTAATTTCTATCGCAAACGGATAAATAAAATTGGTAGATGTTGGGGAGCTTTTTCATTTTAAATAAATTTATAACTTTAATACTCATATTTTTCCCTTAATTTCATAAATATATGAATAGAAAATACATGAAACAAATATGAAAAAATGTCTTGAATATCTCTTAAACCTAATTCATTATCTAAAGTATTGGATTTCAAGGAGCATATTGAGCTGAATTTTTTTTCAATTTTGCTGATTATGAAATATTATATATTTCTCTCTTTAGCATTAAAACGTTCAGCCTTTGACAAACAAATCCGTATTTGTCTTTTCTTTGTAAAAATAACGACTAGTTCACTAGTCTATACCCTGGGACGATCATATTTTTGACGTTTTCTTTTAATTTTAGATGTGCCGTATCCTTTGACGATCATATTTTGACGTTATTTTTAGTTTTGTTGTTGATTGGTTTTTTTTTTGAAATTTACGGAAATTTGATAAGATCACAACACTTGAAAGAACTGAACTCAAAATTTCGTGATTTTGCAACTTTTGGCGGGATTGCAAAGGTGGGAATTATGCCCTGACGGGTAGAAAATACCTTTATGGTCCATAGATTGTGCACTCACTTTCGGGACAAACGTTACCTTGATAAACAAAAACAAGTGCAGGAAAAATTCTCGCCGAATACTCCTTTCCGTAAAAGAATCGATCGCTACTATAGAAATTCAGATCTTGCCTATTTGAAGGTTGAAATTGTAGTATTATAAGTGAAACTTTCTCACAAAGTTATGCAAGAAAATAGTTTTTCATCAAAATGTTTAAAAACCTCGCTTCCACGTGATAAAATCCTTCTCGAAAACGAGACAAGATTTATGTATTTTTGATTGATTTATTTGTTTCCGGTAAGGCTTGTCAAGGTCATAGTCTTGTCTTGACTACGGTCGAACAATGATGATAATGATGATCAAGGTCATGAAAGTCTCTTAAATGTCGTTAACCACTGGTTCATTGAAAAAGTCGTCAAAAATAAGTTATGACTGTATGAAAATCAGAGATATGCAAATTATGGAAAAGTTTATAAAAGTCTAATTTTGAACAGCTTATAATACTCCTTAAAACCACGCATCATACAGTGAGCATAGAATCAAATTTTTTAAAGGACTTCCCCAATCAGCACAGAATTCCAAAATAAAAAATATTTTTTAAAGAAAAGTTTCGGGTAAAATGCTTAGTTTTTGATATATATATCCCATGAGGGGGTTCATATCAAACTCAATCCCAGCACAATTTTTTCGCTTGCTCGACAGCAATCGCTGGCGCTCATTCCGATGGTCACGTCTGGTGAGGTGGGCTAGAATGTATACGCTAAAGTCAGTTCCAGGGGAATTGATAATGCCGACCAGTAAGGCTAGCCAAGAAAACGAGCTTTTTCATTTTTTTATTATTTCTAATTCTTTTTTTATTTTTTTGACAAAGAACCCAAGCCCTAACCAGTCCCAAAATCGAAAAAATAAAAGAATTTCTTTTATTTATTACATGAACTGTAATATTTACAAAATCCACTAAAAATACGTCAATTCTGGACGATATGAGGACTTAGCGTATACATTAAAGCCAGCACCCTCTGGTGGTTGCTCATGAATGACACAGGCGTAGTTGACATGGAGCACCGAACGATATGTGGTGTTGTAAGAAAATCATTTATTTGCCTCACTGGCTTACTTTGAAAGTAAGACAAAAAATGAAATACCTTAATGTTTGGCTGACAAATATGAGATGAAGTTTATTCACAATTGTTAAAAAATTGATGGCAAGTTTCGTTAAGGTAGTTAACTCTTTGGATACTATAAGGGAAGAAATTAAATGAGGAAAAAACTTTGCGGAATTTATTTTTGCGGTGGTAAAAAATTCTTAAATACTAGTCAAAGCAAATTCGAAAGTAAAGTCAGACGCTACAAAAAAGCGGATGGGTACGTTTACTCGAAATTTGCAATAATAAATTTTTGCGGATGAACGATTTTTCGATGTTTTTCGCGAATTTCTTCCGTAAAACTTTCATCTGTACATCTTTTTCCCTTAAGGTAAATTGTATAAAATTTAATGATGTCCTAATGTATTGTTTTATTAGTATTGGCCATTTTTGTTTAAAGCGCAAAGGGTCGCAAAGTATCATATCGTTTCAAAGTTGATATTGAATGTCACTATATCTCAATGAGAATAGTTGAATAATTCTCTCTTGAGTACAGCTGCCACATCTGGGCTGGAGCTCCGGGGTTCAACGCCCTTCCCCTATTAAACCGTATTCCAGAAACGTATTTCGAATTTAGCTGGACTCTTTCTCGTCGTCTTGGTGCTTCCCTTTAACTTTTCTAAAAATATTCCATGAACAATGTTACTCTGAACTTTTTAGTCTCATTCCACCTCTTAAAACTTTATCAACGAGTTCTTTTATTTTCTTTGTCATATTTGCCAGTTTTCAAACTGGTATTGCTTACAGAGTTGCTGTTTATAACAAGTCATTTATATTATTTGCTATGACAACTCATACGTTGGAAACGTTTATTTCTTATGTAGCAGCCCCTTCATGATTTCATTCGTCAGCGCAAACAGTAGATATATGTAAAATATCAATTTTTATAAAAAGTCAATGTTAAAATACATTCAAACGACTTGTTTTTTTACCCACGTTTTGGCATTTGACCTTTTGAGCTAGTATGTTAAATTTTGTGCACCATTATATCACAAAGAAATGTCAAGTAACTTATTTTGATGTTGTTTTGAACATGTTAAAGCGGAATTCTTTGATCGGCTTTTGTACCAGTTAGGTAAAATCAATAACGTAATTCGAAGTTTTTGGTAAAAAGAGAATCGGAAAATATAATTCATGAGACTTCTTATGTCCGAAAATTGGAAATTTGCCAGAAAATTGTGCTGGAATCCGCACATAGTGGACATATTTTGGTACATTATTATAAATTTCGTCCGGTTAATCAGAAATATCTAGCCCCGTGGTGAATGTTTTGTTGCAATAATGTTTTGCATGGCTATTTTTTCTAAAATTTATAGAAACTATAGAAGTGTCCCTCAAGGACATATAAAATTGCGAAGAAAAAAATGTTGTGGCAAAAATGAATTAAAGCTTAAAAAATATTAGTTTTGCGACATGAAATATTGAGTATTAGAATCATAAAATTGTACAGCGTTAGCTTCCGATGGACTGTTTTTGAGTTTTTTTAACAAAATTCACAATTGCTAATGTCCCAATATTTTATTTCGCAATGATCTTGTTCGAAATTTATTATGACCTTGTCGGAAGAAAGATTGATAGGGTGGGAAGACCAATCTAGACAATGCAATACATATAATTTTATAATTTTATACTGTATATAATTTTACGTCATGAGAGGCTTCTATTAATTGAGGTTGGTTTTCTGCTCCTCAACGCACTAGCCTCTTAATTTGACACACCTTAACGTCAACATTAATGACTTTGTGATGACCTGTGAAACTAACAGAACAGTGAGAGGTTGCTTCATCACAGATGTCCAGAATCACGATAACCATCGAATCACGAGTTCGACGCCTTAACCACTGAGCCAACGATCCCTGATAAAAGCATAGAACTTCTTATACAGTACCCTAGCAAGTCTGAAAGCAAAAACTCTAAAACCATCAATGATGCAACAACAAATCTTTTTTCTTATTAATACTAAAAGTATCAAACAAAATAGAACCTGTCTTAAATTACCAACTTTATCTTATGTGATGTGAGAAGGAAATATGAGAGATGCCACATATTCCATTGTTTCTAACCCTTTACCAGTCATAGTTGCCATACAGCAACAAAATACTTTTATATTGAATAACGCAAAAAACTATAAATGTTTCTTACGTGAAATTTTCAGCAAAAATTTATCAAGTGTTTCTGCTCATTTTAAGACTTTACTGCAAGGGGTTCGATCAAAATTACTCAAGTTATCACATAAAATCGCATAACTTTGCATTTTTGAAATCTACTCGTAAAAAGGGGAATTTTGTTTAATAAAACATGGGGTAGTGGTATTTTTTTCTATGAGGTCACCGTAAAGACTTAATTGATGATGATAAGTTAACTCTATAATATTTTATTTAGAATACACCATGTTTATCTATTCTATTAAGTTTAGTTGCGTCAGTTCAAGTAAATCAATATGGATTGAAAAAATAAGATGTTGGGTTCCGCTGCTGTCTGAACAAAGCATGCGTTGACTGTTTCGACGACGTTTATTAATTGTATGATAGTTAAAGGAAGCAGTACAATATTTTTAATTTGGTGTCCTAAAAACCCATGGAACCTATCTTAATGGATATGGCGTATAATGATAATTTTTTGTTATACTATAAGGGATGAAGATGAAAGATGATAAACAAAAAAAACATACTTGATTTTTCATTAACCATCCCAGAATCTGGTGAACATGTTTGTGATTGAGCTGGTAGTTGGTAGAATGCAACTGGTTGTGATGGGTATGTTACTTGTTTCGGATGACATATAACCTGTTGTAGAGGGTATGTTGTATGCTGTTGAGGGTGTGCTACTTGATGAGGGAGGTATCCTCCCTGCTGAAGAAAATATACTACCTGATGAAAAAGATCTTTTTCCTGGTGAGGAGAGTAGGCTTCTATTGGTGGTTGCGGTTTTCAGTTGTTGCGGGGTTAGCCTCATTACGAGGGTCTCTTGTCACTTGTGGCGTGGATTGGTCTCTTGTGATGGTACGCATACGGGTACTTTTTTGCTGCATTTTCTCCATATGATGACAACTGCAAGACCAAAGCAACATCATACAACCGAATAGGATGAGGAATACAAATAGAGGCAGGATACAGTTTTCATCAATTGATATATAAATGGATGCAGAAATGAAGGAAATCATAGCAATAGATATCCATACTTTGACGGTGTTACTACATTCCATGGTTCAGTTACTTATGCTATACTATTAACTTAAAAGAATATTAGGTGTTACTTACATTTTTGGATTCAGTTCTAAACTTTGGAGGGTGAGTTTTTAAAAATTTATCCCATCGTTGACCGAAAAAGAGTATAAGAACCACTACTGTATAGTAAACCACTCCCAGCCTCCTGGTCGCATTATTATTTCACAAATCATCTTGGGAGAGAATTTCAAAACTTACTTTGTAGAACCTCACGTAGCATTTTCAACCACTAAACTTTTCAATAATTCATTTGACAGAATTTAAACTCATGCTATCAAGACCGTTTCCCTTTTGATAATTCTTTTGCTTTAAGTGTTCAGAAATTAAAGTTTAGAGTTGAAAACGCTTTTGAAATATTACTTCAGTAGCTTTCTTTCGCAATCTTTATAGTTTAAACAATCACATAGTTCCTTGCACAGCGTGAAATTCTACCGAATATGGTCCCGTATATTGCCGTATATGGGCTAATTTCTTCCATATATGGAACAGATTAGCCCGTATACGGTAATATACGGGACCCGTATTCGGACATTTTTCACGCGGTGTTGCCAAATATTTTTTCTCCATATCTCACGCCATATCAATATAAACTTACCACATTGAAGTTTATTATAAAAGGGCACTTATATAATCATCGCTATGTCGCTACCCCAGCAAATTTGGAATGAATGCCATTTCGTCTAGCCAAGACAGCCTAGTGCACGATTACACATTCAAGTATAGTCTAGGTTGCATGCAAACGTTTTTCTTATAAAAAAGGGCCATTCCGATTTTCAAATCTCTGTTCCAGTCTAATTGATATTGTACTAAAAGTACAATAGTGAAGGCTAAATCAATAATGTCATAATTTGTTAACCTCTGCAATTAACTTACTATGGATCTATTTTTATACAGATCAGCCTGGTTTTAAATTTAACCCTATTCGGCCTAGTTTTTTGAAATATCTTGACTATATGGCGGCATGATCGAAATATTGGCAAGTGGTGTCAAATATATATGAGTTATTTTTTAAATGTTGTACATTAGTCGGCAGTAAATTTAACATAGATCACATATATGTCCATTAAACTTGCTGATATAAGCAATATGCTCAAAATATCACAAAATTATGAAGTCATTATTACATAACAGGCTATAGGCTTGTAAAATAGTCAATTATATTTGGTAAATTATAAGATAGCGGCGTTTGTTGAAAAACCCCAGCCAGGGAACCTTGTGGAAATTACGGTGATGTAATTTTCACCATCGAAAGCCGGCGTGCCGGCGTTGAACTCGAAAACCGTGAGTTCTAAGCTCAACGCCTTAACCACTCGGCAATAAACAGGGTGTCTAGAATAAACTGTCCTGGGTTGAATTTTTCTCAAAAACTACTAAGCATCCACATTCATTCCGGACTTGAAAGTAAAATAGCTATAATGTGTTGTTTTGACTGCCTATTTTTGTCAGAAACTTTTGCAGGAATAAAGTTTTTTGTTTCTTTGGTTTATTATTTGTCCGCGAAAGTTCATTGCCACGCAATGTTTCAACGTAGCGAGAACGATCTAATTGCTTAGAAAGTAGCCATAATTAATCGATTCTTTATAAAGTTTTTGTCCTTTTTTCTTGTAATTTGTCATGTCTGTGAAAGTTAATTCCGCGAATTCTTCCTAAATCCGTCAAGCCGCAAAAGTCCTTTCCTGGAATACAGCAATTTTCCGGATGGGCTGAATCACAAATTGCACAAAAATACTTTTCATTGGAAGATCCAAGTAATTCAATATTCCAGAAATTGTCCATACAATCTGCTGACTGTCATCATAGTGCTGTTATAATGACTACTTCATAGCAACGTATACATATTTTTCCATAATTTGCATCAAGCTTATTGCCTATAATGTTACAAAAAAGTTATATATAGACACTTATGAAACCACAAAATTAAATTAATGAGTAATTAGTAATTAATGATTAATTCCATCAAGTAGTGACTTTATAGTTCCTACTTTGGATGCACAAATCATACAAAATTACTACATCTGAGAAGCTTCATTATTTGGTCATGTTTTGAGTTGGTTGTTTACTACTATTTTGTTATAAATTGATTTCTTTTCAAGAATTTTTGGTTTACCTTCTAGGTGAAATAAATAAAGTTCACACTGTCTTGTCCAAGTCCAAAGCTTCATAAAGATAATTACAACAGCTGTCAAAATTTTTTTTTGTGTATTGAGATGTGGAATATGATTTATTCATACCTCTAAGCCTGCACGATAAATAATTGTGTATTACCCTAACCTCAAGTTGATAAATCCGCCCTCCTCAAATAGAACTTTGTGTCACCAAGAAAATGTGTCGTTTTAATGAAAAAATAGATAATAATGATAAAAATTAATTTCCATTTTAGCATTAAATTTCACACATAAA
This sequence comes from Darlingtonia californica, assembly GCA_032270445.1. Lineage (NCBI taxonomy): Eukaryota > Viridiplantae > Streptophyta > Magnoliopsida > Ericales > Sarraceniaceae > Darlingtonia > Darlingtonia californica. The sequence continues at coordinate 7,279 of JAUBWS010064065.1, read as the reverse complement.
TTTTTTGACTGCATGCATAAACATGCATAAACTTTTGATATTCCTTTTGATAAAAATAATGGCTTACGATAAATTTTTTGACTGCATGCATAAACTTTTAATATTCCTTTTGATAAAAATAATAGCTTACGAAAATCGGCCAGTTAAAAGCTATACCTTTTCTGAAAGATAGTAAAACTAGTTTTCTTTCTATACCAAACTTGACCAAATTGTTGTGTTTAAGTGTCCTGAAATCATGTTTAAATTTTAAAAGTGGTTTAAAAATATCTTGGAAAATTAGAGTGCGTTCTTAATTAGAATAATACTGTATATACTTGTTTGAATGAATCTTCATTTTATTAAATGACATGAAGACTTTCCTCTTTGAATTTTTAACAAATATTAGTCTTTTTCTTGGCAAGTTGAAATAAAAAGGTCAAGGCCAACTCTTTGTTGGGATCGAATTTGTTTATTCGTTTATTGCACACCAGTACGGCCTGGGAAGAAACCTTTGTCTTATTTGAGTCCCAAGCCACTTGTTGCGCGACTTCAAATACCAAAATCGTTACAGCAGTGCTTTCAACAAATCAAAATCTTTCTATAATGTCCGATATATTTGTTGGTATATTTATTTACCTTTCGCCTGGGACACGATTATAGGAAAGTTGGGTGTAATGCTGTATGTAATCAGAGGTGGTGTTAGTGTATTGTTTTTACGGAGGGGCCTATCCTTTGGGAAGGTTCTTGTCCATTGGGGATTTTTGTTGCATTAGAAGTGACTGGTACATTCGAAATAAATTTTTTTGAAGAAACAAAAAACTTTAGATTTACTTCAAGTGGAAAATTCATATAAATCAGATTTGATAATCATGCAAATATTTCAAATTAGATAACTCGTTCTTCTTCTATACATCATTTGTAGAATTTCCTGCTAAAAACTTCAGTGAAATTGTTGAAAAAATCAATATTTTTAAGGGTACAATGATTTTTAGTGTTTGTGGACATCAAGACACAAATATACAATTATTCCATGGTTTGTAGGTAAAAAGATTTAAAGAAAAAAAGAAAAAAGACAAAAAGAGAAAAGCAAAATGAATAAGCTGTTGTTGACTGTATTTTTTTGGTTGAATGTTTTAGCTATATCCTATTCACGTAAGTTCAAAACCTATTTCTTCTCCCCTGTCAATCTTTTTGATACTATATAGGATGAGCGTATGGAGCTAAAAATGTGGCGAAACCGGGAATGAATATGGACATTCAGTTGTTTTTTTGGTAACATTTGATTAAAACTTTTATGTAGAATAGCATACAGAAACTCTTAGTTCCATGGGCAAAACGGTCCATCAAAGGGATTTTTATAGTTTGTAAATTCAATGTTAAAGTGCATACGTCAGCAAAAAATAGGCAAAACAGTAATATTTTGGTTTCAACTCTACCCTTCACAAGGGGGTATCTGCCTGTTAAACTTTTTGTGATAACTCAAGAACTAGGCAAAGATAAATCCTTTCTGGAATTTTTAGTTAACCAAATTTAGTTTTTTTACATTTTGTGAAAATTTCAGATCATTTTGACCACGTGATTATAATAAGTGTTTTGAGTGACGTGGGTAACAATTCTTCCAACAGCCTCAGGTAAAATTGGTTGACAATTGTTTTTCAAAAAAGGTTTCATCTAGAATGTGTTGTCTAATGAAAATTCAATAGATTACTATTTTTGTTAAATACAATAATTTTTTTCCTAAAATTATGATACCACTTTATTTTTCTTTTATGACGTCATACTTGATTTTTTGAATTTTTGCTGACTTCAGCATAAGATTCTGCAATTATGGTAACTTTTACCTATCTTTCATTTGAGGGGTTAAACAGTTCTTTTGGAAGATTATTAACTGGCAACTGGCAACAAATTTTAAAAAGCTGAAGTCAGAAAAATATACAAGTTAATCAATATATATCTTCATAAATTCATATGAATTTGCTAGTTTACTGCAAAAGAATTCAGCCATTTTGAATTATTCTGTCAAAAGTTAGCCAATCTTGTGAAACCAACGTACACAGACAAGACTGTGGTGAATAGGGTTAATAACGAAAAGTCCAAATTTTAAAACGACCCCATCTTTCTTATCTCTTTTTCATGAAATTTTCACAAAGGTCTACGTTTGAAGTTGTCGGCATGTTATCCTACATAAAATTTCCGATAAAACAATGTAATGTCCAAATTTATCCCCAGTCAAATGCTAATGCACTCAGACTAAATAGCCTCGCTTCTTCTCTGGTCGTCAGAGCATATTAAAAATGGAAATGAAGTCCTTGGGAAGAAAATTGGCGAGTGATATTTCACGCTAAAAATGAAAAATCGACTTGTTTGTTTTCGTCAGTTTTTTCTTTGCAGCAGTTGGTTTAAAAAGTCTTCAATCTTTTCTCTCGAAGTGTTTTTATCTCAGTTTTTATCTCGGTCTTTATAAGTTCTTCATAAAGTCTTTATCCAGTAACACGAATAATGTTTATTTTTGGAAAATCTTACAGGTAAAAAGTTGGCAACGATTTGGGGATATGACACTAATGGTAGGGACGAGAAAGATCTGAAATACTATTGCGATACAAATATCTATGACGTCATCATTATATCTCATCTTTCCAGAAATGACAATTACACGAATAAAGGTAAGTTTTATCCGTAATATTTGCAACCCAGAAGCGGCTAAGATTAAAACGTGACACCTTTTATTGGTTTTATTTACCGGCTGTCCGGGCACTATTGTTCAATGATGAGCGACATAAAGGAATGCCACAAATTTTCTCAAAGGAATTTTGTAAATTTAAGCTTCTTGTTTATCTAGTTTTTCAACGTTTTAATTTGTTAGATGATTAAAAACTAAAAGATAAAAAAATCAAGGCATATAGGGAAACTGAAACGTTTCATTATTGCTTGTAGACAATCTGCCATCACTAGAATTCCATAACAACAAATGTAACGACAACCCACTCAAAGTATGGGACGGTTATATCAACTATCTAAAATGTCCCACTATTGAGTCACACATCAGATATTGTCAAGGGAAAGGTGTTAAGATTCTACTCAATGTTGGTGGAACATTAGTGGTGGGATTTACCAGTATTGAAAATGCGAGACAGCAAGCAATGTTATGGTGGAATCTTTTTCTTGGTGGAAAATATAATTCAAGTATCCGGACTTTTGGAACGTACGTACTTTGACAAGTCATATTACATTGAAAAAAAATCTTTCGGTAGGAATATATATTAATGAAAGTCAAACTAAAGCCTGTACCAGACTACCGCAACGGTACGGGAAATTCGTTTTCCCATGATACTAATTAACGAGAACTACTTCTAACAGCGCGTTAAGCCTATTCCAGTTGAGGGGGGGGGGGGGTAAAAACAACCCAATTTGGGAAAATTTGATTTTTTGAATGTATGAGGTTGACTGAATTTTTCAGTGAACCAACTTTACATGTTTTCTGAAAATTTCAGCAAATTGTCTTTCCTAGGTCAATGATTATGAACTCATTTCTAATTTTCAAAATAATATAGGTCTTAGAAATTATGACATTAAATAGTATTTTTTCCAACTTAAACAAACAACTGGTACAAATGATAGAGCAGATTTTTTTCGTTTTTTAAAACTAAACATAATAAGGATATTCTGTACCAAAAATTACCTTAATAGCTTTACTCATAAATAAACGCAGGGGGTGGGTTTACCCCCCCCCCCCCCTTTACCGTTTAACATCCATCAAATCGCCTAACCAGAATAGGGTTAATTAGTTAATGCAGTGTTTTTGTGTAAGGTATGCCAAGTGGGAAAAATTAGTAAAAACCAAGGATTGCGTGCCGGTTAAAAACAAAAAAACACTCCTCCGCATGGGTTTTTCTTACAGTTTTTGCCCACTGGGTGCTAAAAATAACTTTGTTCATTCAAAGATCACATTTTTGTTGCACCCGCTATTAGTTTGAAAGTTCATTGGTATAAGCTTTCAACTAAAAATAAGGCAATTAAAAAAAAAGGCCTTGGGGAATGAACTTTCATCGGAACATATTTTTGTGGTTGACTAGTCGAACATTAGCGAGTTTCGTGAAATTAATTCTTAAAGTGTATATAAATGTAGATACAGTAAAAATTCAGGATAAAGAATGCAATTCACGGAAGTCATTATTTTATTGAACAATAATGCAAGGTTTGCAGAATTTAATTTTGTGATTTGAAAATAAACACCGCAAAAACTTCTAACAGCAAAAGTTTTTCTCTTAAGGTAGTTTTTTGTGATTTGCTGCAAAAAGATCTGGTCTAATCGACAGACTCCACACGTTCGAAGCTTAATAATTATTGTATCTTTCCCTTAACGTTGAGTTTGACTAGATTTGGTTTCTTATTTCAGTGTCAAACTTGATGGAATCAATCTTGACTTTATGTATGGCAGCCAGAAAAAATACATCATTGACTTTGTTCATGAGATGCGACGTATCATGGACACAAGAAATTCAACGAAAAAATACCTGTTAACCGCCAACCCAAAATGTTACACTCTCATGCCCGCCTTCACGTATATCTTCATCAGGGAAAGTTTAGAAAAAGCACCAACTGCTTTTAATGACTTGTTTATCAATTTTGCTGAGAAAAATTGTAACATGAATTCAGTAGATGAGTTTATCAAGCACTTTCTTACGTGGACCAAGTTGTCAAAGTCAAACGAAAGACCACGACTTTATGTAGGTCTTACAGCAAACAGAGCGCATTCGACTTACGTTGAACCAAAACAAGTACAAGTATTAGTTAATGTAAGTGATTTTGTATTTAGCTTTAATGAAGTCATTATCATTTTATTTTTGTATTCTCCGCACCAGCACGAACTAGCATTAAGTTTTTATCTTGTGAAGAGGGCCACTACGGATGAAGATCTAGATAAGCTGCAACGCTATAGGAAGAGACTCAAAGATAATTAAAAAGTCGTGATCTATTTAACTAATTACAAAAGATAATGACTTTAATTGCCTTTTACTGTCCTCCTGTGATTTTGCGACAATTCTAGATCTGCGCCTGTTACTAATTCTTTCCATAGAGAAGCCATGATTTGAATATACACTGGTTTGAAAGTCAACGGCTAAACTGAAGCCAAATAATCTCACAATATTGGATCCATAGAGTTGAGATGCTGTAAGCAAAAAATAAACCCAGGTTTCCGGAAATTTCGTTACAAATTGTATCAGACACAATATTCATTACGTAATAGTTTATTGAATTCAAACATATTTGTCTCAACTATTCAATTTTATTTAAGAGCTTTTTCTACTTAAGAGCGAAGTGATCTCAAATCTTAATTATCTTTCTCATAATTTCCACAACGAAATTTTACAATATACAAATTTTGGTAGCATCATAGTTTTTGGGGACCTAAAAATCTTCTTTTTCTATGTATTTCTTCAAATTAAAATTATCAAGAAAGACTTCTAACTTCTGTAGTAATAATTTTACAATGTATGGGGAACCGTGGCCGAGTTAAGGCGCTGGTCGCCGGAACGGGAATTCTGAGATCGAATCCATTGCGAGGCTTTCGGTTGTGGATTTCACAAATCATTGTTAAATTTGCATGGTAGGTGTTTCTATGAAAGCAGGACCCTCATTGATAGCAGGTCATGGAGAACTGAAGATGTTAAGTATACTGGGAAAGTAATCAGATATATATCATATATATCTTTTCATATCATGCCTTGGCTACGTATTTCTTTAGTTACTATGATACACTTCTGTAATAATGAAAGTTTGAAGAAATCACGCTTTTTCGAGGGAATTTCCAAAAAATAATATCACTTTGTTTGTTTTTAATTATCAGGATTTCCTCCTAAAATATTCAAATTTTGAAGGCATCACAGTGAACGAAGCAGGCTTTGATTCTAAATATGACACTAATGGAACGTTCTACAGTCAATACATGAGAGAGATCTTGGATACAAAGATACGATTTGGTACAGGTAAACTTGCTTGTTTTGAAGAACATCTAAGTAAAATAAATATTCTTTAGTATCACCCCAATATATTTTATAACCTACTAATGCAGTGCATTTTGCGGCGCAAGACTCTTCTGATATTATTTCTATGTTAGCTAAGAAATTCTATATGGTAATATACGCACCTTTGATTTTTTGGTTTTTGCTATTTGGCATTCTAATCTATGATGTATTTCTTATTTTTAAAGCTATATCAACCAGAAGTTGTTTTCAAAACATTTTGCTGGCATTAATTTTGTCATTTGCTGCACACATGACGTAACGTATACGGAAAGACGGAAAAGAGGAACAACAACATCGATCGAATCATTTCTAAATACGCACAGCTAGTCAGGAAATATCATGCAAAAGACTTTGGTCTAGTCTGTAATTCATATTATGTCAGAACAGCTCATTACCAGTTCATTTTAATAAACTCTTTAATAAGCTTTCAATTAATATATAATATGATAGATTCTTTTTCGAACGTTTTTTCCTAGGCTAGCTTTTGTGGTTTTTAATATACACGTCGGAGTTACTTTTAAAAATAGGGCTGAATCTTAGATTGTTTCTTTTTTATCCAAAATTATATCGAGCCAAACTTCACGCTTGTTATTCGTATATGTTGTAACAGTCAGGTTGAGTTTATAATAAGATTTATTAATTAAACAAGGTAAGACCAAATAAAACCTGCCTTCTACAATCAGGGACCCGCTAAGATTAATTAAAAACTCTTTCTTCAAGATTCTTTAAAGTTATGACCATTTTTTCGAACACTTTTTGGTTACAGATAGTGTTTTCAATATTCTAAAGATGTCGTAAAATCTCTCGAGATTTTTACCTTACTACTATATCAATATTAGTTTTATCCACATATTTCACACATGCAAAATGATTGTTAATAAAATTACAGACGAGTGCGAGACGAATGAGAGACGAGCGAGACGAGTAAGAGACGAGAAAGACGAATGAGAGACAAGTGAGACGAGTGAGAGACGAATGAGAGACGAGCGAGACGAGTGAGAGACGAGTGAAAACGAGCTAAACGAGTGAAAAAAAGTAAATTTAAACGAGTTAAATAAGCAAGACGAAAGAAAAATAAGTATGATGTATAAGCAAAAGAGAAATATAGTGAAAGACGAGTGACCCTGAGTAATTTTCTAAACTTTATTGGCAAATCTTTGTTAAAGGATCTTTTTTAAAACTATTTAATTTGGCACGCAACAATTATTGTAACATTTATTCAACATAATCAATAAACTTTATCCAGAGCTAAAATTGCATTTTTATCTCTATTA
>JAUBWS010064054.1:0-14942 GCA_032270445.1 Darlingtonia californica | reverse complement strand
GCTATTTGATGACAAATAAATACTGTTATGAAACTTCATACAGCAGAAATAGACAGTAATGTAAAAGTAAATTAACTGTAACACCCCTCCAGACTAGATAAGAGTTTAGTAGTTATTGTTAACTTTGTTGTTGTGTAAATGCTACAATCCAATCAAAGAAGATGTATGTAATTGAAAGTGCCTCCTAAGTTTAGAGAAGCAGTGTGTTTACAATCATAATAATAACAGTAATAATAATAATCAACTGGTCAAAATCTTTTGTACAACTAATATCTATAACAAATCTTTTTCCGATATTTATGGTAATTGGTAAAAATGTAATTATTTGATATCACGCATATCCACAGGTTTACGTTTAAATTCTACCATTTCCTTTTTTCTGTTTGTTATTACAAAATGATAAAAATACAACTTTGATACCTTTCTTCAACATTAAAAACCCATAAACCAATTACATTTAACGCGATCAACGTTCATGACAAAATCTCAGACCTGCTTATATCTAACTAGCTTAATACAAAATATATTGTTTAACTTTCACTAAGTGTCGTGTTTTTACTCTAACAATAACAAATCCAAAATTGTTTAACCTACATTACAACGTCTATATCTCTGTTTACAATCGCAGAAAATTGTGAAGGGATACATGAATAGAGAAGAGAACGTAGTGTCGGGTAACCTCCTACTGCTAAACCTTACTATAAGAAATTTTGATCTGATTAGTTTGAAACAAATAAAGCATCTTCTTACCACATATGAATGATATCACTGTACAAAAAATGATTAATTAAAGTAAAACTATTTTCCTCAACTATGATTAGGGAGGGACGCTTTCACTTTTCATAACAAAACAAATACACATTTTGAGGTTACTTCGTCAACTTATTTCTTCCATCTAATTGCACAAAGAATGATTTTTGACATTAGTTTCATCTTTGTACAAAAGCTTGATGTAATTACTTACAAATTGCTCAAATGATATGGCTATTAATTCAAAACAACATTCCAATTTTCTCCTGGTAATTCTTTTAGCATTTGATTACGTAAATGCTCCGATACTAATTGGTATGTAAATACAGTAGAAAATTCCTATTCTGTTATATTTCAAAGTTGTCTGACAAAAGTTTCTTATAAAAAATGTCCAAATGAAGACATTTGAAGATTAAACGAAATTGCTGTTGTCAGTTAAGCGATAAATCTTCAAAATGCTACGAAATAAAATTTCAGTTAAAATCTCCTTCAACTTTTGAATTATTTTTCGATTTGGTTTTCGTCACACTTGATAATCATTCAACCTCTCAATATCCATTGGTATGAGAACTTTTTTGGTTGAAAAGTTATATGAAATGACATACTGTATGAATTGTATCTTATAACCTGCTTTGGGGTACAATTATTTCGATCTGCAATGTCTTAAATTTTTGAAAATTACTCCTGCATCTTCATCTACCAAATGAAAAAAAAGGAGTAAAATTTTAAATGCTCTTGTTGTATGACAATCTATTTATACTTCTTAATAGGAGTGACGACGGAGTGACATCACCATTCTCGCATCAGTTACACTGTGGGTGACACATGTTCCATGCAGACGAACTCGATCCGCTTACCTGCCAGTCGGTAAGGAGATAATGAACAGCGAACAGCGAACAAAAAATCAGTTATATCATTCGCACATTGACTTCATTGAGAGAAACTAGCTACTTCACCTTACATAGTCATTGCTAGAAGAAATTACAACAAATAACAAACTGAGTTTTTTCAGACGTTAAAAAAGATTGTAAAATGTATGGGAAATTTAAATACCTCATACGGTTTCTTCGCCAAAACAAGGCTTTTATTATGATATCAAATCAACAAGAATTAACATTGATTTTATTTACAAGAGAGGATACCTTTATGTGAATCGAAAAAAACACGAAGGTGGTAATTGTAAAAAATGTTGATGGTAATTCTGATTTATCAAGCTCTTTTTCCAACTTTTTGATGACTAAGAATGACTCTCTCGTCTATTCAATGGATAAATGAACCCTTTTCACAAAGCTCCAACTCCAGGAAATCACCATATTGATGATGAACTTTCTTTAAATGACATCACCAACGATCTTCTTTTACCTCAAAGCTTTTCATGAGAGTATGGTTGGATTAAGCTTACATATACCGAGCTTTTTTTGAGAATTTCAGTATACTCGAGAAGCTACCAAGCCCACCGAATCTAGAATGTGATTAAAATAGAAACTTGAAAGTTGACAGGTGCCGATATGAGTATTACAATAATTCTTCTACTGATGAATCATCATCAGCAAGCTTTCGTCAGTTAAAGTGGTACACTAAAATGCACCAATTTTGTTCTAATATAGAGCACCATTGTAAAAATGTGGTACCATATAGGGGTAATTTCTAAATTCACTAACATCTCTTCTCCTCCAGTACGTAGGGTTGGGAGTGACTGGTAATCTTGCTACACAAATACGTGCGAGACGCCAAGATTTTGATGCCGCCGGTTCTCTCCGTTTTCTCACAAATTTTTGATTTTGTTTGATAAGGAAGGTGAATCGTAGCAAATGATGAATTATATCGTGACATCTGCTAAATTCTCGTATATCTACTAACTTCTATTTGCTATTTAAACTGTATGGTAGTTGCTAAAATGTTAAATGTTTTTTTGTATAGTGAAAGAAACTTCTGAGGAAGAGATATAAACCGAATCAAGACCCATCAAAACAGCGTAACTCCGTTGATAAAATGGCACAAACTAAGGAAAACTTTATTATTCTAGTTGAAGTAGAAAATAAAACAACCATTAAATCTTTTTTATTTTCTGCCCAGTGGCCCCTTTTTAACTTTTGTTTTCATACAAACTTAACAGTAGATTTTTTTTCTACTAAAAATAGTCAAAATTCGGAAAGTGAAACAAATGGCCTTTTCTGTTGACGATAAAATCTTTGAAATATCTACTCCCTAAAGGTCAACCTTGTTTTCCAGATCCATACGCAAGCGACAGGAATGACCGTGATAAGACTCGTTTATAGGTTACTGTTATATACTTTCGGATTTCCAAAAGAATCAATCAGATCCTAGGCTCATATTTTTCAGATTTCAAATTTTGAGATTCAACACTTTAGCAATCAATATACCATGAGTAATGAGGCAGTGGTGCCAATTTCTATAACAATAAGTATCTTAAAAAATCATTGCAACCAAAGTGTGTTAGGCGGAACTTTTCTAATCCAAACTTGCTTATGGATTTCGGAACAAAATGTAGACTTCATCATCTAGCTCAATGAAGAGATCATCTGAAATTGTAATGGTACATAAGCTGAAACGTGCAAATAGATAATTGATCATTAAAACATCAATCAATATCCACCGAAATAATATTGATTAATTAATCTATTCTTTATGCCTGAATACGTTTCTGCATTACCCAACTGTTTTGTCCCATTTAGAATAATCCTCGTTCTATATATTGCTTTCAGCAGTGATTTTAATTCGGTTCCCACCCTATTCCAACTGCATATCTATTACCACACAAGTTGACTGACTTCCATCTAACCTATGAAATGTTGCAAAAAAAATAATCTTTCATTCTTTTTATTTCAAATTTGAAATTAAATTTTTGTTATGGGAACGTTTTTGCAAAAACGTCTTTACCCAATATACCTCCTCGCGAGCTCTTTTAATTAATTAAAAGTTTTTTTTTGTTAGAGCTTCGTTTTGTAATATATCTAATAACCTTTTAATTAAAATTTCTGATACATCTTCGTAAAAATTGAAACAGTGTAAGGCTGGCATTCTATTTTTTTCGCCAAAAAGAGAATTTTCTTGTCTCAGACACAAGACAAAGACTTCAAAGAATTATGAAAAGTTCTTGAAGAAAAAAACTCAGTGAAAACAAGACGTTAGACTTTCTCATAAAAAAAAATCGTTTTATTAATTTCCCCAACGTAGTTTCAATACCTTGATCGCAATCTTGATTCAATCCTTTGGTAACGAAAGGTACGGACCTTCTATCAAAAATCGAAACCACAAGCAAAGTTACAGTGAAACTAACCTTAGAGGTGCTTTTGCAAGAATCATACAGCATAAATCCTCTAACAACGGATAAAAATCATCTGCGTTGAACCATGTATGCATCTTATCTCAGCGCACACATAAGATTAAAAACGTTTAAACCCACACAAAACGTCATTTCATTTAAATTTTATCTTAGTAATTCGTTAGTGTGAAAAATGAACGATTTGTCTATGTTATTTGTTTACTTCTGATCTGTTCAATAGAATTTATAAACAAAAGGGCAAAAGGGCATTTTAATTACAGTAAGCGTGATGGACTGTCATAAAAATTTGACATGAAGAAATCGGAGATTAAAATTAACGGAGAAAGAAATTAGATATTCACACAAAAGATTTAAGACACGTCTTTTCTTTAGAAGGAACCTTTGATTCTGGAGTTCTTTATAATTATTTGTAAGATTTCTTGTCTCATAGTTCCTTATTTTTCTTCAGCGTTGCCTAATTCCGTTTTCCCCGCGTTTGCTTTGTATTGACAGCTCAGCGTTTTCAAGAACAAATTTATACTTGTCTTCCTCGACGTGTTATATTTCACCAAATTCTTGTTTCTTACATTTCAGCCTGACTAGTTCCTTGGAAAATCCTTTATTTTTTTAAATCATTTATAACCTCAAGCTGCTGCTAATAAAGGTGCTTCTTTATAAATAAAGAACTGTACATACTATATACACCAACATTGATTTTCCTCATATTGGTCCAATATATTCTTTGGTCATTTTTGTGTATAACTACATGTTGGGGAATACGTGTGTATTCTCAAAGCAGGGTAGTTATAATGGTTGTCACTGGATTTTTCGTTAATGGGTGTATAGTTAATGATGATAAAGTTGTGTCATCAAATGTAAAAGCATTGTTCTTAAGAATCCCAATTATTCAGTACGGTTTTCTATGCATCAATAGAAATATTGCATGAACGGACCGATTGTCCAAGGCCCAGTATTTTATTAGATTTATCTCCAATACTACTGCATATCGGACCAATAGTTCAGGGCTCATTTACCACGATACTGCCATAATATCTGATATCGATCACACAAATTGCTTATCTACGTGTTTATAATATCACGAAGATCCACTCAACCTCTTCATCTATTTTTTTCTTTCATAACTTCCAACCAAACTTTCTTCTTCTTTTCTTAACATAAAGACTATTATCTCCATCATATTTTGACACAACTTTATCATCATTAACTATACACCCATTAACGAAAAATCCAGTGAAAACCATTATAACTACCCTGCTTTTAGAATACACACGTATTCCCCAACATGTAGTTATACACAAAAAAACACATTGATTTTCCTCATATTGGTCCAATATATTCTTTGGTCATTTATCATCATCAAATTCACATACTTTGTCTGACTTCAAGAAGCATGTAAAACATGATTAAAATTGATTGTAACAAAGATTAAGCGAGAAAATCCGTGGTATACTGCCGACAAAAACAAGTGATTTCATACCCATATTTCTCCTATTATCAAATACTGTAATTTCTTCAACAAAAATAAGAAATATGATTTATCTATCGTTTGATATAACTATGTTAGATTTCCATGTATGAAATGTTTTTCATCGTGAAACATGAATTAAATGAAAGAGAACTAAAAAATAAAAGGAAGGGAAAATCTTTTTAATAGATGAATAAAATGTAACATGGATTTACGACATCAGTTTCTCCATTTAGCGGAGCAAATATATTATAATACGTATATTGCCGATTTGTTATCTTTTCTTCACGTTAACGTTGTGGCGTCTAGAAATTTTCACGTGCATGCCTTACCGTATTAAGTTAATGTACCACTGAAATTAACCATACCTGACGTAAAAAGTTGTACTAGCTTTCTTTCAGTAAAATTTGGGTCCTATTCCATAATTCAGCTTAAGTAAAACTAAAAATGCCCATGTCACAAAATCTAATTGGCTTAACTTTTGAGATGATATTCGCAATTAAAATTGGTCAAAACTGGGAACAAATTTGGATACAGGCAGCGTTTAGATTAGAAATTTTATATTAATTATACTGATAAATGAATAGTTAACGGCCGTGAAATATTGTTTTTCTTGTCTATTTACAATGTCAAAATTTGTTCCCCATCACAGCCAGATTAAAAAACTTTCGTTGAACAAAAATAGCTTGAATAAGAAGAAAGTATATAGGAAAAGGAGCCTCGCAAATCCAAAAATGCGAAGAAAGTTTCAAGAACATCACAAGCGTCAGATGCTTATAAGAAAAAGATAATATTTTGTATTGGGTGATTCAAGTGGTTAAAATTCTTTCAAAGTGGAGTGATCGACTTTTATCCTTTAGGTTTTGATGGGGTTTGAAGACCCTCGAAAGCAAAAAAAACCAGTAGATATCGACATAAAAGATAGGAAAATAATACAAAAGATTTCATTCTTATTTTAAAAGTATCTTAAGAAAATTGAGGTTGTTCAGATGAAAAAAGAGTTTTCTTGTAAAGAAAACAAACGTTATGAGATTGTGTCTATCTTTCTGTGCAGACGACTGAAGCTTCCCGTAGAAAAGTTGGGAAGAATGATATACCTTGAACAACTTGTCTTGATTATGCAATGTTATTTCACAAACATTCCTATCGAAAACTTTAGTGGTCTGAGCTCAATCTCATTTGAGAATATGTAAGATTGCAAAAGATTTTCATTAATAATTTTCACGTTCAGTCATAATGATGATGTCAAACATATTTCCAATACTTAACGATACCTTCAACATTACCATCATATAAACCACAACACAACTACATTACCACATCCTGGTGAAAGAGGATGGCCTCAGGAAAGCCTACTCATCAGCCTGTTATTTTTTCCATAATCGAATCAATAACTGAATGTCTTTTTGTTCTCTACAAGATCGATTTACATCTAAACCATTCAAATAGTAATGTTAAAAATGGTATTATTAAGTCAAATTAAAAGAGGTCCCACCAGGGAGGTAGTTGATACTAATGGGAAAGCTTATTACCTAATAGCAGAATACTTTAAATAAGAATCCTCACAAAGACAAACAATGGATCGTGGAACGTCAGACTATCAAGATACGGTCTATCTATACGAGCTGGGGAGTCTAGCTATGACATTTAGATACACAACATAGCTACAAAAAGAGGCTCAATAACAGTATACAGTCAAAATTGTTATTTTCACTCTCACTATATGTTTGAGAAAGCTGAGATTCTATTGAAAGAATTTAGATCGGTCTCGTCAGTACATCACTGTTCACGTAGTGTATTTATAACATGATGTGAACTATCTTTCCTGATTTAAAAGAGCTTGCAGGAGGGAGAGAGAGTTGAGACGGATGTATAGAGCGTTTTGTAAAAATATATGAAATAAAGACGGTAAATGTTGATTATCGTTAAGTGAAGTTAATGTATCAACATTATCATTTTACCTCTTTTAGGGTGTTTAACATATGACATTCAGACTCGCTTGATACACTTTTTATCGTATCTTACAAGTGCACACTGACAACCTCCCTACAAGGTTCTCATTTTCTCATGTAGCAGAATTGAGAAAACATTATACTCAACTGACAAGGCCTAACAAGGCCCAAACGCGTCTTGGATTCCGTGAAAACCTAACTCCCGAGCCAGGTTTGTTGTATGATTAAGCAATGCACTTGTTTTTTCATATTTCATATATACTTTGGTACAAAATAAAAAAATGAAATGCTCAAATTTAGCTTTAAAAATTTTGGTCTGCCGCTGCGGTATTTGATTACGCAAAGCAAAAACGTTAGCTAGCAAATGATTGAACGACGTTGAGAAACGATTTGAAATTAGAAAAAAATTGAAAATGGTGGTCCCCATTAAAAGTTTTCGTTGTAAAAAGAAATGATGGTAAGTGAATCTTATTCATATATTTGGAGTTTAAATTTCAAACACTAACGAGGCTCAGAAATAGTTGGACGAACCTAAAACCCCTAAAAATATAAATCAAGCATCAACATTCTTTACGTACATTCTACACACAAAATGAATTTTACATCTTTACTACAAAATAGAAGAAAAAAGAATAAACCTTAAAAAATTTGAGTTTGACCAAGATTATAATCAACTATTATACATGTTGAAAAAAATCCCCCCCCCCCCCACCCCAAAAAAACAAACTAAACCTGTCATCAATTAAAAAAGAACAGAGAGATTGATCGTTTGTTTAGTTGATAATAGTTTTAGTCTCTTTGTGTATAAAAGTGTTATATTGTGTTGATTCATAGTTATTTTTCTGAAAGTAGAAGTTATATGTCCTCCGAGCTACCGGAATGGGTCCTATACCCTAATATAGGAACTACAGCGCTTACCAGACACTGCAGATCCTAAGCTCGCGACACACAGAGCCATGATACATACCAGAGTCACTCAAACTACACGAGAGACCATTCACCGGAGTGTATTCTCACAGATGTAGAACCTCATGAGATCCTCTGCGCACCACAATGACAAGTTTTAACTTCCCCATACTCTATCCCAGAAATGCCGAGTGCTTGGCCGGGTAGCATTATATACCACTTTTAAAGTCCTTGGTAAGACCCGGCCGGGATTTGAACCCAAGACCTACCGCACGCAAAGCGAGCACTCTACCTTCAGGCTACGCACCGGTATTTCTGGTAAGACTTAAAAAGGATACATATTTCATTCTGTATTTATTTACTCAATATTTCACCATTCCTCACCAACCCTTCCCTTAGACTATCTTCCCAGACCGCGAAGTAGTATGTCCCGCAACCTTGCCTTAAGTAAGTAAAACATTGATTAAACATTTTGAACGCTGCAAAATCCATAAAGATTTTCTTCACACAACCATAATGGACCAAAAATCCCGGCCCCCTCCATTTAAAATTTCGCACCCCTACCACTGACAAGAAACATTATATACAACTGTATAGAAATATAGTAATGTACAGTAAATAACTAGGAGAAAAAAGGGCATGGAAAGACAAATGATGTATCACAGTAAATTTAAAACTTTACGTAATGTTGATGTGATCATGATACACAACTAAATATTAACGCAATATAGATTGAACGAATATGCGTAGTAAATCTTACACAGCTCTGCGATGAGTGGTACCCGCTGGTTACGATGAATGTTTAAATTAAGCACATCTTTTGTTCAAAGTAGGGTACCAAAATAGAGTTTTGAAACACGAAAGGGGGTCGACCCACACCAAATGTCCCTTTCAAAATCACAGTAAACCACAATCTTCTTTTAAAAATACACACATAGATTTTGTGTTCACAGTTCTTCAACAATTATTATCCCCTTATTCAACAAGAAACATCAGTTTTTCTCTATCAATAAGTAGAATGCTGGAATCAGAGAAGAAAAGAAAATGATAAAATGGCTTAATAAATAAACCATTTCAAATCGTCTACGTATCTTTTTATTTCATTTCTCAAGTCTTAGAAGATTTATGTAGTAAAAAGCAAAAGACGCCATATAATGGAAATTGTACAGTACTTCCATTATGGTTCTGTATATAATGTATAGCAGATTTAAAGTTAGTTCTATCAACTTTGCTTTAAAATTTCTTTTTTTTCTTTGTTATATTCAAAAATTTGTGAATGGCATTTATCTTTTTGATGTATATAAGACTGATTGACGATCAGACAATTTGACGTATGTAAAAGGAATTGGAGAGGATAACGTTCCATGTCAAGTATTCCAACTATATTACTCTTGTCAATTTTAAAACGTGACATTTCACCGCTTCAAATGACACATGAAGTCAAGTTATTTCAAAGATTGTAATAGTCTAAAAGATAAATGACCATTTGGCTCATTTCAGGCCCAAATCTATAGGGGGTGAGAAAATACAGGAGGAGACTCAGACTAAATTCTAAAATGTTTGAGGAAATGAGGATTCGTCGTGTCATGAATTTCAAATTGAAGATCACGTTTTTTTATTGTGAGCTCGGAATTACTGAGAGCTGCCATCATTGCTGCAAAAAATCTTGGTGCAAAGGTTTCTCCAGACCTCCCTTCGACCATGTTTATTATAATGATATGAATGATCTATAGTGTCTCTTCTTAGAGAAGAAGAAATAAGTGAAAGGGAATTGAAAATTCGGAGATAAAACTTAGAGATTACAATGGCCGTATCTCTTAGGTTCTAAACAATCAATTAGAAGATTTTGCCAATCGATAATCCGTTGTAGTAAACCAAACAAAACAATTGATGGAATTCGGTTGTTTGTAAATTTGTTTATTAAGGCTGCTACTTCAAGAGGAATTTAGATCAAAATTTATCTACTTAAAGCATAGAATCTTGCTACCAACAAAAAGGCTATTCTACCACAAATCTAAGGATTTCAAGAAATATTGAAGTAAGGTGCATGCTAGGCTTGCATGAACTCCAGCATGATGGTATTAACTGGTATTCTCCTACCACTGGCTCTGGATATCCCCTTACCGTTATACATGCTACACATATATGTAGGTTATTGTCTTGTGTGTTATCAACTGAAACCCTAGAGGTGTATTTATGTTAGTTGAACTACCACAGCTTCCATCTATCGAAAATATGAAGGCAGATGCTTCTCAGAGACAGTTATGGTGGCCCTTTTGACGGACTCTAAATTTCAGTAGACCTGCTGCTTTGAAATTCATAGCTACATACCCAACATAAATAACAGTTGCAATTTTCAGGGTGACCACTTGGGGCATTACCCAAAGACGTCAGCACCATATTGGGGTATTGAACTGCAAAAACAAGGAAGAGCAAAATGATAATAAAAACGATGGTGATTTGCGCTAAACAATTCTAATGTGCTTGATTGCTAGCCCTCGTTTCTAATCTGGCCCAGGATCTTACGAACCCTAAAACCCTAAATTAGTTAATATCTGCTTTCTATTTACGACCTAAAGTTGCTTCTTTACTGATGACTTGGGTAGTTCTGTAAGCCATAAAAACAATTAAAACTTTAAAACTGCACTGGGAAATGTATTTATATAACAACATCGCTTGCAATATTTATTTGACGATAATTGTCAATGTTGAAATTATAATCATTCCTGAACAACTCCACCTTGCAAATTACCACGAGCTTTCCTTATATTTTCTTCGTTTCTCTTACAACCACTTCTTTAATTTCCCTAAAAACATCTTCTTAATATATATTTCAATTAGTATTATGAAAATGTATTTATACAACATGTCGGACTACAAGAGAGAGAACCCATTTTGAAATTAAAAATGAATGAGTTTGTCGTTGTTCAAAGAAAGATAAGATTTTTATGAATCGAGAAATAAAACGTATTTTCTTATAGAAACATAACCTATATAAAGTTTGGCAATTTTGATAGCAACTCTTAACCATCAATCTTTAAATGTTTAAAAGCATCTTGAAAATAATGTTGAATTTACAAATGTCATTGTGTAAAAGATTAGTGTAATAAAATAGCACAATCACCCAGCAAGCGAGATTCGTTAGCTGAAATCCCCACTCGATCCGTTACCTTTGTTGTAATTGGAAAATGACATGCTATAAGTGCTGATGAATCATTACAATACTTCATTTTTTTTAACCCTTTAAGTGCCGATGACCGTTATGCAGGAAAAACCCTATGCGGTGGAGTGTTTTTCTCAATATTTTAACATACCGGCACTTGAAGGGTTAAATTCATCCCAACGTTACCAAAATCGTTATTTTTATATACAAACTTCTGCTTTTGGCAAAAGCGGAATTTGAACCAGAAAAGCAATAAGGATTTGCTTTTTGCCAAACAATATAAAAGAACAAAAACATGCAAAAAGTTGATAACTTTTTATACCTATAGTCTCATAAATATTAAAAACAATTTTGCACAATGAAATTGAATATCAACGACTTAATAATGTCTAGTATAATCTGCATAACACTGTTAACAAATTTATGATGCAGCCGTTTTTAGGTAAAATACCAAACAGTACCTTCAAGCTAGAACTTCATCAATTTATTAATCTAATTAGAAAACATTCTTGATGACCAATTTTTTCCTTCCAATGTATATATGTTCGTGTGATTCTGGTTGGTCGCCAGGACCAACACTGTGGCCCCATACCGACATTGGCATTCCTAATCTAAAGTTGACATTAAGATGGAGTGTTGTTTCATATAGGAAAAGTTGTTTACTTTGCAAAGCAGGAGAGCTGATCAATGAACTATCAAGGAAGTTTTTCAACTTGTTATAAGGTATTAGCAATATCCCTGTTTCATTTATTTGAGAAAATGAGAAGATAAAGACAAGAATTTATTGCATTCACTTTGAAAAGATTTCCTCGTGTGAGCCATTATCCTTGTTTTGCTTTCCCACAAAATGGAACCAAAGGTCGAGGTATTGAATATGGTATGGATGCTTTTTTTAACTGAACTTTAAATAGATAATCGATGGCAATTAATTTAACCATAAACTCGTTAATTGAAATGAGAGGAATGTTTTAGTAAAAACCGATTTATTATAAAAAAACGTTTCATACAAACAACCAGTCGGAAATGATGCGGTTTACGTAGGTGAACCAGAAAACAGTGCCTGAGATACATATTATAATACATTTGATTATGCTTTGAGTTGATCTTAGCTTAGGGTCTCTTCTTTTGCCACCCCCCCCCCCCCCTTTCTAAAAATCAATGTCTGAGTTATACTACATCATATATTTGACAATATTTTTTAGAAGTTATCTCGATCTAAAAATCAATACCTGAGTTATACTACATCATATATTTGAAAATATTTTTTAGAAGTTGTCTCGATCTATAAATCAATACCTGAGTTATACTACATCATATATTTGAAAATATTTTTTTAAAGTTGTCTCGATCTAAAAATCAACGCCTGAGTTATACTACATCATATATTTGAAAATATTTTTTAGAAGTTGTACTACTGTACTAGAAAAACCAGTGTATTTATCATATTACATTATATATTTGAAAATGCTTTTAAACATGAGTTGCTATTTTTAAAGTCGATTATATTTTGATAAATTTGTCATCCATTTCTACCAGTTTTAGCAATTTGAACAAAAACTAGAAAAATTTGTGTCATAGGGTTGAGCATTTGAATGTAGTAGACCACTTTTGTTATCCAAAAAGATCTATCAATATCAATATCAGATAAATTATAGTTTTATAGCCGGTCAGGTAAAATGATCAGAATCTCGTCTGTATCTGCACAGTAGCGTAAATTGCAGATATTCAATCGATTCAACATAGTACAATAAGGTGGTAGACCTCCATTGAAACTAAAAGGCCAAGAAATTAACTTTTTAGGTATATTTCTGACGAAAGTGAAAATGATCAAAATTTTTGCTTCGTGAATAATTAATGAGTTTCAATTTATCAAAAAAAGGAGCTTAACGAAAACAAAAATACCGGCCCAGGGAAGAATTTTTCAAAACTTTTGTTTTGTTTTTCTATTTACTAACAGAGTCCAGCTCTAGGGACTGTTCTTCCAAAATTGGTACCGAGCACTTCAATTTCCATTTTTACGTCAGAAAACTTAAAATAATGAAAATCGCCAGCTCATTAATTATTCATGCGTCTTCCAGCTCTTGCAAAATCATAAAGTTTAAGCTTTCAAAGATTTCGACGAGCTTATAGCTAAGTTGATCTCCGCAAATTCTATTACTTGTGGTCATTTAAAGTTAGAGCTGCGCACGCGCATCGTTCAAAATAGAAAGAAAATATGTTAAACTGTTCACATGAAAATTAAAGAATTAAAATTTTTACATTTTAATAAGGGTATGTGCATTAAGAATTCAAATTTGCATGATCTTGTTTAGCGTAGTTGATCTCTTTTGTAATTTATCATACCAAAGATATAGCAATCAGAATTAATAAAAATTTTGTTTCTGCGCATGCACATTAGAAATCAAATTTGCTTTGCATTTTTAGCATAGTTGGTTTCTTTTGTAATTATTATACCAAAGACAATAGCAATTAAAATTATGAAATACCAAATATTTAGTTTTTTGTACATGCACATTAAAAATTCAAATTTAGTTGATTTTGTTTAGCATAGTTGATTTCTGTTGTAATTTATCATACCAAAAGACAATAACAATCAGAATTATAAAAAACAAACATTTTGTTCTTGCACTTCCACAAAATTCAAATTTACATTATCTTGATTTTTCAACCTCGTCCCCAGGGCCTTCCCCTTGCGTTTTGATATGCTGACGACGCGGAGGGAAAAACCCGGGAGTTGCATGGCAAAAAAACCTAATATATGGGTAATTTATCCCGAGCCGATTTCGGAATAAAAATTTAGCCGTGGCCTAACACACTATTGCTTTATTGTTATCACAGAAAATTCTTTCACTCTGCGTCGTCAGCATATCAAAAAGCAAGGGGAAGGCCCTTGGGTCAAGGTTGCAAGAATTTTTAAAGAGATTCACTGTCTTTGGACCTCGTTTATTTCATGACCGGGGACTGCTCTCTGGTGCATGGGTCGCGGCGCTCCTCCTAGGTGTCTAACTAGTGTCCAGGGACGTAAAAAGAAAGTGCTCGGCATATGGGACACTAGCCTAGAAATCTAAGCTCTGACCCTTTCTTGATATCTTTCTTCTTCCTATATTTACTTATATTGACATTTGCAAGAAGAGGATATTTTCCGGAAGGTTTAGCCCTGCATGCGAAGCGAGCGTAAATTAAAAGAATGCGTAATTGTAGGAAAGTGCGGAACAAAATCCGTCAGTTTTTTTGGCTGATGGGACACTGGACCAATATCTGTTATACAGGTATTGTGCTACTTTACGTATTTGAATGCATGGAAAAAATGTTTTTAGTTAAACACATAGAGAAAGGTCCTATTTCGCATTATTCGAGTTTTCTATAGAAACGCTTGTTACAAGTGTTTGTTTAAGCAAG
>JAUBWS010064032.1:0-14944 GCA_032270445.1 Darlingtonia californica | reverse complement strand
TTGGTATCTACAATTTTTTATTTTGTTGACATTTGGAAGCTGGACTTTGTGGTGGTTCAAAGTGACCTCGTCAAATTCAAAGTCGCCCCCGTC
The DNA here is from genome assembly GCA_032270445.1 of Darlingtonia californica. NCBI lineage: Eukaryota > Viridiplantae > Streptophyta > Magnoliopsida > Ericales > Sarraceniaceae > Darlingtonia > Darlingtonia californica. Next base: position 14,851 of record JAUBWS010064032.1, on the reverse strand, counting down.
TACGGTATCAAAGATTATTAAGAACTTTTCTGTTAAGATTCAAAAACTATACCAAATAAAACTTCTATCAAGGAACTCATTAAATGCGATCTACATGCAATGTATTTTACTGAGTGCCATCTACGCAATATCAACTCAGGGAAACTGTTCAAATAGCAACTTAGAACAACTTGAGAATCACCACATCAAAGCTCAGCTCTTTTTGTCCAGCAGATAAGAAAAAGTGATTAATGAATGAATGAACTTTGGATTTCCCTCTAAAAACAACCGTTTGTAAAAGTTGATTGACAGCAATATAACGCACATCTTATTTGCACAGTAAGAATCATCAACATAATAAGAAAATAAATATCTTCTATTGACAAAATATTGCATAATTAATGACGTGTGTCCTGTAAAAGTAGCAAAAATATAAAACAAAACATGCTTCTATTTCACCATGAAATACACACTACAAACGTGAAAACTCATTAAAATTATCAAAAAATTGAATTTTGTGCCTAAAACAACAGTTTTTACCCAAATAAATAGTTTTTAATGAGTTTTTATAAATTTGAATGAGTTTTTTTCCCAAGAAATTTCAAACTTGATAAAACTCATTAAAATATCAAAAAGTCTTTTTGTTTTTTAGCATTTCGTAACATAACAAGTTTGCTTAATTTTGAAATTTTTGGATATATTTTAATGAGTTTTAGGCAGCTTCTATTTTATTTTCTGGTTTACGGATCCGCCGACGCTTTTTTTGCGAAATAAAAAAAAAAATTATATTTGTGAAATTTTTTTTCTTCATTTTTTCCTCTGACACAAAAAAAGCCTGCTAAACAATTTTAAAAACAACAAACTTGAGTATTTCATTTGTCTTGTTTTTTGTGTTATCTGAAAAAGCCAGATGTCGTGTTTGATGTGAATAAGTTCGCAGTCCGAAACGCAAAAAAATGTGAAAATAGAACACTTTATAGTTTCTTCCAGTCTTGTGTTTTGTATAATAAAGAATAAAAACATTCTGAAAAAAAATAAATTTTATTTTTTTTCACCCTCCGACATCTGAGATCTAGTGAATTTTTTTTTTGAAACAATTTTTTTATTTCGTCCTCCGACATCAGATTTTAGGTCAAAAAGTAAGTGTTTTGCAAAATTTAACAAGCTTTTCTGACTCTCAAAAAAACTTATTATTTGAGTAAAAAAACAGGACCCTGTGCAATGCCCAGACTCGACCGAAAGTGTCAGGATTTAATTCCTGTGTGTCCAGCGTAATTTTGCTCTTGGAGAAATGTCTTGTAGAAATTTTTGGGAAGAATGTGGCGCAGTTTTTTTTCAAAATTATACCTGCTCAACCAATTTGCTTGTTTGGATGTGAATTGGATGTGATATGTACAAGGGCCCAACTAGGCAATTTAGCAAAAATAGAAATAGATAAATAGATAAGAATAAGAATCAATGCAATGTTTTACATTAATACTCATGTATATCACTTTCAGAGGCAGTATTTGAGATGATGAACATTATCTAAATGATCAATTTGGCAATTTTTGCCATTTTGTGCCAAATTTTCTCTGAATTAGTTATAATTATTTAGGCATATTTCTGTGGCATAACTTTTCATAACTTTCTTTTGATTTTTCATAATATTTCACAATTTTTTGGCAAAGAACATAATTTTATAACTAATTTCAATTTCTTCAGTGGGACCCCTGTAGATGTCTGTTTGTGGACCCTCCTGGAAACAAAGCCATCTAAGATTCTTATTGTAGATAGTCTATCTAAAGATGAGCTATCTATCTAAAACAAAGTATCGAAAGTCATAAAGAATAAAGAAAGTTAAGAAAGGGAAAAAGGAAGACAATGCATATAATGAAAAAGGTGAAGAATAGAAAACAAGTGAAAAGGGTGACAAAAGTGATAAAAAGAAGAAATTGGATGAAAAGGGATAATAGTAAAGAGATGAAAATGAAAATGTTGAGGCAAAGGATTAAATAATTTGAAAAAAGCATGAAAGTTGAACTTTAACTTTTCATTGTAATTTATTATTACATTGAGATTCCATTGACTTCACAAACCGTGGAAATTTGGCATTTTCAGATATAATTTCATCAATAATGCACCAGTCTTAACAAACTTGGTAGCATTTTTGAACAAGTGGTTTAATACCCTAAGAAAATAAAGAGGAAGAAAATTAACTTTTTATTCATTTAAATGGTGCATATGCTTAATAACATGTTTGAAATACCTGCACATTATGCAACCTCAAATACTAAAACAGCTTTCAAAAATATATTTAGTTTATTTTGAAATGAGTGAGACTTCAAATGCTTACAACTTAGATCTAGTTGACATATGATGTTTATGTCTCAATTTGAAGATAATTTAGGGTGCTAATTTTTCATTTCAAACTTTTATATCGATAAATTTGCAATTTGATTATTACGTTAAAAATTTTGTGTGCAGAAAAATTGAGCTGATGCTACAAATATTATCTAAAATCTTATGCTCATATCAGCTAAAACTTAATTATGTCTTTTCATTAACCTTTTATATTAATTTTTAGATCCAATCTTTGAAAGTGTGGTCAATAGCTTTTCATCTACTGTTAAGGATGAATACAACATTGAAGGAGAAATGGGAGTAAGTCCTTGATAAGTTTATTCTTTGTAAACTTTTTAAACTTTTGACATGATTTTAATGTCCTGACCCCTTACAAAGTCCATGAACAATCTGGTACTTTCTGTTCTGAAAGTATAATCTGACTGTATTTCGAAAATGAAATAGAAAGATGTTTAATTTAAAGGAAATTTTTTTAATGAAGAATTTATTTCCTATTCTTTAGATGCCCCTACCTCCATTCGTTGCTAGATTCAGTAGAAGTGAGTACAATTTCAATTTACAACTTTGAAAGGGAAACAATCAGGTTTTTGTAAATTAGGGTTGATGTTTTCCTGAAATGCTGTACATTTGTGTCAAGAATTTGTTAACATTGGAAGTTGTTCCTTGTCCATTGAAGAAAAAGACTAGTGGGTCTGGGGGGGGGGGGAGGGAATAGATAGATCATTCGAAAAATGTATCGCATATATTGTTGATTTAAAATACATCCAGTTTAATAAAAATAAAAATAGATCAGCAAATATACCTAAATCAGGTTCATTTCGGCAAAAACTAGAGGTCAGTTCTTAGTTCCACTATGTTGGATGCTGATCTAAATTAAAAGGGCTGCATAATATACTTCAAAATGCATGGTATCGATTTTTGAATTTTTTCAAAACTATGAATAATGATTTTTCAAAAAAATTGGTTCTGCTAAAATTTATAACTAGAGGAAATATGAAGAAAAAAAACTATGAGGCATTCAAAACGAGCAGTTGTTTTAGAGGGGAGAAGGGGCTGGGTCCAAGCAGAAAGAACAGGGAGATATTTATTGGATTTTACATTTTCAAACGAGGGCTTAAAGATATCTCTCATAAATATTTTTAAAGTTTTCTTTCATGAACTTTATCAGTGTATCACCATATTTCAGAAATACCCTGGTAAATAGATTAAACAGGTGTGATAAAACACGTGTGTTTCAATACAATTTATGTCACACATATGTCAGGCGTCATTGAAGTTTCTGGTTTTTCTTTATGAAAGTTATTCAGATACAAGAAATTTTTACCATTAAGAAATTTTACCATTTGAACAGTAAAAATTTCTTGTCTCTGAAAGAGTCGCTAAACACTTTGCAATTTACTCATAAATGTTGAATTGTCTTTAGGTACTATACATTACCATAGATAGTCTTAAAGAAACCTTCAAATGTATTTATGAAGGAAATCTTTATCGGTGTATCCCGGTCTTTATGATTTTCATTAATGTATCTAGGTTTGTTGTATGGAAATCTACTTGGTACAGCTGATGAGGATGGGCATGTGATGTTGTTAGATACTCGCAAAAGTAAAGACTCTTCAAATGTTAAAGGTAATACTATAGCTTCCCTCTTCTTATTTGCAGTAATATAGATATGAAAAAAAAGAAGTTAAGCAATCTAAGTAAAACAAGACCTCAAAATTTTGCGTGCACACTCTGTGCCAAAAAGCTCTTCGAAAAGCCTCAAAAACTTGCAATTTATGGAAATTAACTTACAGAAGACATACTGTTGTGATATCTACAATATTATTGAAAAACAAAGCGATTTTTTGACGTTTGAACGAAAAATTTAAACATAAGATACAACAGTGCACATTTTTTTTCAGCAATAGTTGAAATGTAATACAAATTGACTCTCAAAAAAGTAAAGGAAATTGCCAGTATCTATGTAGTTCAGGTTATTAATAGGATTTTGGCACCTTTTTAGAAAGGAGCTATAGTGACCAAAGGGAAGGGATCCCTCTGTATACTGAGTAACTTTTCTTGTTTCCTTCAAGAATGGTCTGCACATTCAAACGCTGTTTTTGACTTGGCTTGGATAGAGAATGAAGCAAAAATGGTAATAAATCACTCAATTCATGATTTCTTTTATTGTTAAATTCGAAATGGAATTGATTAATGGGGTTTAGAGATAGTATTGTAATGTGGGATTTGGAAAAATCATCCAGAGTTTTTTGACCAATTTTTCCAACTTTCAATATTTGCTGCCGATGAATTTTAACGTGAATTTAAAATTACGATTACCAATTCCCAATTCACATATGAATTTAGGCACCAATGATACCTCCATTCTTGATTTGGTGTGTGTGCAATTCTAGGAGGGCCAAATGATATTTTCATAAATATATTTATCAATTGATGAATCAATATATCTTGTAACGCTAATGTAACGACTAGGGATTGAATTCGTTAACTCTGACTTGTCGAGCGATTGCTTTACAGACTATGTTATTGATGCCATGTCAAATCAGATGAAATATTAGATCGATAGTGCAGTCCGTAGAGCAATCGTCCGGCAAGCAAGAGATTTTACTTGGATTACCATACCAAATGGTACGAATTTGTGAAGGTTCCTTCATTGACCATTTCAAAATTTGATCAAATGTTGAGAATTTTATTGGGTTGAATAACCTGAGAAACATGCTGAAAATAAATAAGATTTTTCCTTTTTTGAATTTTGCCACTTTAAGGGAGTACCCTAAAGGACACATCATTTGCTGGACAAATTTTCGCGTATTTCGCAAATTTTGATCCAAATTCGCGAAATTAAATCCTCGCGAAATATCTTTTGGGTACCGATTCGCGAAAATAAATCCGTGCTAAAAAAAGTTTTAATAAGCTTGACCACTCGAGGTTCTTTTTTAAAGCGAAAAATAAACAAAATCTAACTTACGAGAATATTCTGAAAATTTGATTCAATTTTGACGCTTAGGAGTAATTACAGGAATTATGGACATTTTATCAGTCGTGACTTTAGATAAAACTTTCCACACCTTTTTTATCAACACAAGTGGTCAAAGCTAATAAAGAGTAAATCATTAGCATTATGAAAAGGGGTGATTTGCTTGAAAAGACAAATTGGATGAAAAGATATCGCGATTTAAAAATATGACGAAAATTTCGACAAGTCGTTACGTTATCAACAAGACTTGGAATGGGATTTTTTTCTTCATTTCATTAAACTAAAGATGTGGAAGAAGTTGGTCCCAAAAATCAGCTTTATTCTTAAGATCATCAATTTTCGCCAATTTTGCCCAGATTCACGAAAATTAGTGCTCAAGAAGTCTTCCAACTAATGGCAGAAGTGACGTCGCCTTGAATGATGCCAAAGAAGCCACTCCACTAATGCTGCGACGTTAAGACAGATGTTGTAACGACTTCTTTAATTTTCAAAGAGAAACTGAAGATGGTGGAACAACCACCGAAACGTTTTTGAATACTGCGTTTTTTCTTGAGTGTTAAAGCCTACAAAGAAACTACTGATCGAAAATTAGTGCTCGCGATATTTATTCAAGACCCCAATTCGCGAAAATTAATGCTCGCGAAGTTTTTCGAAAAAAACCGACTTTTCAAATTATATCTTTAAACCAAATTGTTTTCCTTTTCTATCAGTTGTTGAAAAATTACTTGCTTAAAGCGGAATATTACCCCTAAAATTGTCTATCATGCTTATCGATTCGCAGATTAAATGTTAGCGAAATTTCTCGTCGTCGAAATTCAATTTTTTTTTCGAATCGCGAAAATGGCTCGCGAAAATTAATGATCTTAAGGTATTATATAGCTTTTGCAAATCAAAAGTTATTTTAGGGGTAAAATTATCACCCTATGAATCTAACGTACCACGAAAAGTACGGTTAATTGTCTCAATTTAATAAGGGAAATGGAATTAATAAGTGATTCAGAAACTGCGGAAAAAATTTTCACGGATGACCTATTTTGAAACGCCAAAAATACCTTCGTTCGCTTAAATTTACTTTGGTTGAACGACTTTGGTCGGGTTAAAGTTAGATAAATTAAAAGCCTGTGTATTTGAAATTCGCAAAAATAAATCCACAAATAGCCATCAAAGTCACGATTCGCTAAAATTAACTCGCGTGAAATGTAAAAAATTGACTTGCGAAAATAAATCCATGCGAAAACTTGTCTCCTTAAGGTAGGTCTCTACTCAAAAAAGCAAGTTTGGATGATTTCACGGCCATTTTGCATCTATAATTGGTCTAAACTTTCAGCATGTTCTCAGGTCAACAAAATGTAAGAATTTGATCAAATTTTGAGGTGGTCAATGAGGGGACCTTTTATCAGTTGGCATAGAATGACCACTTGCCTTAATTCTTGTCATTAAAGAAATATGTGCCTGTGGTAGTTTTGCCGAAGTTGCTATTTTTAAAGAGTGAAGAAACGTTTGCCTGTGCAGGTTTCTTTGATAAGGCTTAATATTTATTTATCAATCAAATTCTATTAAATGAATCATCATTAGATAACAGCATCTGGTGATCAGACAGCTCGTCTATGGGATGTAGAAAAAGCTGAAACAATTTCTATCTTCAAAGGTCATACCTGTAGTTTGAAAACAGTTGCTGTTGCACCCCACAGTAAAGGTAATACATGGTTTATTCAGAAAATATACAGGTTAACCTGGGCGATTTTCAAGCATTCAGGAGTTATAGGCCTTCAAAGGCAGAGCGGTATTTTGGTCAAATTTGAACGTATATATACATTATCTTCGCCCTAAGGTTAAACGGATATTTTTTTGCACGGAAATTCAAACAACCTTAAGAGACTCTCTTTGTACATAAGAACGAATTTTTTGCATCTTGTCATTTGTTTAACTATCAGATATTGATACTCCATACTTTGGTTTACAGAAATCTTCGTGACTGGAGCTAGAGATGGCAAGATCATGGTATGGGACACGCGGTGTAATCGGAAAAATGGATACAATAATCCAATTAACACAATAGCTGGTGCTCATGTTTTGCCAATAAAAGAAACCACTACATTATCCGGTAAAAAGAGGAGATCAAGGAGAACTTCCATGTATCAAGCAGTATGCATAAATTATTTTTACAAAACCTCCTTTTCATTGATCTATGTTAGGCCAATGTTCCATTTTGGAACGTGTACTTTGAATTTTGCTGGTCCTTAGGTTGGCCCACAATCCTTTGAGATATTTAAGGCACTAAAGCAATTTTTTGCCACCTCCAATCAATGTTGTTGATCTTGTAAATAATGTCACCATTAAAAAAAGGGAAAGGCATCCATAAAAGAAGGCTTTTACTAAGTGTCTCGCGGATTTCTAGGAAAGATTGTTGGAGCTCCGCTTAGAAACTCTCACCTGGAAGCTGTCCTTTGTTATTTAATTTGTCCGAAAATGAGAAATTTCTGAAAACTCTTTTGCTTTGATTTGAAATTGAAATCTTCAAACCAAGAATTTCCAGATTATTGTTTCTGCCTAATACTTTAAGGACATTTAATTATAAACATAATTGTGACACATAATTGCGGTATTTGCCTATAATTTAGCCATTTAAAGCAAAATTTACGTAATTTTTGCGTAAAATCAGGGAAAATTCAACTTCGTCCACAACAAAACTTATACTGCATAATCAACATTTTCTATCCTAGAATCAGCAATAATTTTTGTCACAGTTAGTTATGTCCTTAATAAGTTATGTTTTTTTATTTCCATCTAGGATGCAAAAGCCAGTGTGACATCAGCCATTTTCCTAGGGTCAAAGGTAGTTGTTTCTTCTGGGGCATGTGATGGAAGTCTGAAGTTCTGGGATTTACGTAAAACATATACAAACCAGAAAAGTGAACCAATTGCTCTTCATACAATTCCTTTCCCTGGTGTCAGTTCACGAACCCATGGCGGATCATCTTTTAAAGGTAACACATTTGTGATTTCCATAATGGGCGTGTAAATGAAGTTTACTAAGATTTTTTATCTTTCATGGATGAGATCTGATTAAAAAAACGAGACCATTTCTAATTTTTTATCCAATCTTTCCACTCGTTGAAGTATTGATATCAAGCATCGTCAATTTGGACCGATTATTCATCACGCTTGGAGGGGAGTGACAGGTGTATCTGTTTTGAATACACTTTAGATTTCACAGTTCATTAGCTTATGTTGATTGATTATGATCTTTTCTGTTTAACGCTGATTAGTTTACCTGGGGATACCTCTTCGTTCCGATACTTAAACAAAAGTGTTGGATATCACTCTGTAGACCAACGTTGAATCGACCAGCGTTAACCAGCTTTATAAAAATTGCTAATTAAGTTATTACTAATGTTTCTTAAGGTTACAGCTCATTGGTTATAAATTCAACCATGTCTCGCTTATACGCCGTATGTACAAATGATACGATCTACGAATACTCAACAACTAATTATCCTTCAAGTCCATTGACAGTGTACCAGGGCCATTTGGTTTCTTCGTTTTACGTGAAGGCAGCTGTATCACCTGATGATAGATTTCTTCTTTGTGGATCCAGTGACGGGCACGCGTATATATGGAGAACAGATAAGCCTTCTCTTCCCTGGATGCTGAAAGGTCATAGTGGGGAAGTGACTAGTGTCACCTGGTCTCCGCATCAAGGTGATAAGATCGTCACTTGCTCTGATGATAACAGTTTCAGGATCTGGTAAGTCTTTTTAGATACGTGTGTGTATGCCTACTTTGGTTGCCCTAAAATTTTGCGACCGCAAACCATTGTTTTTGCACCAGCTATCACCCATCTCTTTTTTTTCAATTTTTTTTCAGGCGTAAATTCCAGAACCCATCAATAAACAAAACAGATATTCCCGGAATTTGTGAAAGAAAAACCAATATGGAAGGAGGTATGGAAACTGTTAAATCAATTTTCCAAGAAAGGCCGCAATTTGACCATGATTTTATGCTTAGTTAAAAAAAAGACGTTTTCCGAATTCATTTTTTGTCTTAAAAACTCTCGGGAGTGACAATCACACCTGATATGATTGTTCCCATGACATTTAAAGTTACATCATAAATGTATTATCGACGAGAGTGATTCCCTTTAGATCCTGTTACCACATAAATTTTAATGAGAGCGAGATGGGCAAAAAAACTTCTGTGATATTGGTAACATTCAGGTACTAACCTCTTGACAATCTAGTAGTAGATAATTTCACTTATGGAACTGCTATATAACTGTACAACCCATCTTAAAAGTGTATAGAAAACTCTGGTCGATAACCACATAGCAGCTCAATCGTAAAGATTTTAAGCAAACCCAATAAAATCTTCACAATCAAGTTGCTTATAAAAAATACGTGTAGTTGTAAAAACTAATTGTTTTACCCTACATTTATTTGTTAGATCAAGACAAGGATAATTTATACAAAAATACTACAACCTTCTACAAACCGTCAAAAATTTGCACGAACATAAAAGCAACGGTTCGATGGGTTATACAACCAACAACGAAGAAATTAAACAAAATATCGACTCCTGTTTGTAAAACACCTGATATTTCCATACTAAATGGTTTGTATTTTATTTATTTATTTTTCCTTTGTGTTGAATTACTGAAAACCTTCATGTCAAACATTGTCATCATTAATGCTATAGAGTGCCTTACGCTAAGTGATCAATCCTCAGTTTCGGAAAACTGAGGGCTGTAGTGCAACAAAAAAGTTAGTTTCAGGTAATGGTGGAGTTGACTAGTAATAAAAATCTTTCGTGATACAAGCTTAAAATTATGCACATCGATCGGACCACAGCCAAATTTGATTTTCACAAAATTTAATATTTTCTCCATTGCCAAATTAACACCGAGCAAGTCAAAAATTGCTTCCGCCCAAAATAATCGTCTTAGCGGGTATATACCACATACCCGCCAAATTTTTAAAAGCAAGATGTTATGGACATCTCTTAAAAACAATTACATTATAACAGTTAAATTAAAATGAAATTTTGAACATATACTGATTTGATATTTTTTTTAAAGATTCGAGAAATACACCATCATCTTATACTAATGTAACTCCCAAAGCACCGTCTTCAAGTAAATCGACAACGCCATCAGTTAAGAAAATTGCGTCAAGTACTCCGACACCATCTTCATCCTCCGCTAGACGTAAATTACAACCGACGACACCGAAAACTTCACGGTCTTTCTTAGAGACGTGGCTGAATTCTCCAAAGAATGTTTCGCTTGATGATAAAGACGCCGAAAGTCCAACTGAAAGACTTAATCCGATTGTTGAAGTAAACGAAGATGCAGAAAATATACAGTGCGAAAACCACACGTCACAGACTACCTCTGATAAACTTAAAGACTCTAACGATAACAATACGGAATATAAAGCTCCGATTTTTTACAATAACACTCCTCCACTTAAAGCAGATAACAAGACGAAAAACTCTAGCTCCGCTGCTGCGGCTAATAGTAACGGGCGTGTTATTAAACGCCGGTTAATCAGTAAATACGGGCGAAATAAAACGCAAATCAATACAACGCCTAAGTCCGAAAACATAAAAACATTACTACTATCCGGCTCCTCGAAAAAGCGGAAACGTGACTCGGAAGACGGTGAAAACAGCGAAAATTATTATAATGGGAAATGCGCCAAAACATTGAAGCTGGACGCTATTGAGATTGATGGTGATTCTACTAAAGATTTTGACGATGTTTTTGAGATTGCACCAGAAGAACAACCATACCATAAGAACGTTCTCAGTGAAAATACTGTCGTGAAAGATTTGTTAGATATTGCTGAAGGCTCCGGGTGATATTTGTTGAGTACGATGCTCTTCATCTCAATTCTATACGAGTTTTTTATGGGCCTTGCTCACCTTACTTCATGACAAATTTGCGGTGATGACAGTGCCACGAGAACAGAATTCTAAAAACATGATCTTTTGAATTATCTTTCACGTCGCATGTAGAGATTTTCGACTCAGTCACGAAAGTATAGCCTGTCTAGACCCGCCGATACGGCAGTGACCAGAAGTACTTCTGGTGCAGGCTACGAAAGTAAAGTTTGAAAACCATTTTTATTCAAACGAAAAATTGAATGTCGCGAAGCATAACATTTGTATTGCACCAAACTGTATCACATCTGAAAGAAGTATTACTAGTAATGTACGGCAAGAAAAATGATTTTCCACTACGGCGTCTGGTATAGGCTGGCTAGACTAAAAAGTTGCTCCAAACCGGGAGATTTTTATACATTAATACATTAAAAGTACACTTGCGTACTGTAACAGGGCAAGGGCAAACAAGTGATTTCGCTTTAACCATTTCATGTCTGTAAATGGATAATTTGCTATAATTTCCATACCTTCCCGCCCATACCTTTCTGCCTCTTATCACTTCTCTTCGCTTTCTATGACAAAGAAGACTCGAGGAAATGTACATAGGAGATTTTTTTAACAAATAATTTTTTCCGATTCGCCAAAATTAATTCCCCGCTAAATTAATTTTTTTTTCTGGATTCGCCAAAATTAATTCCGCCAAGATTGGCGAATTCGCTAAAATTCTTTCCTCCCAAAATTTCTTCCCTTAAGGTGGTACTCAAGACTAGTGTCTGTTTAAATAACCCTTTGACACATGGCTTATCTAGATTAAGTCTAAAATTGAAAGCTGAATCCAGCGCGCGCCTCGCTTTCATTGATCTCGCCCCCAGGGTTACTTTCACTGAAACTTTACTTGTGGTTTCGATTTTAGGCGTAGTCTGTGAAAGTCGTTAACGATCACATTTGCGAAAGGATAACGGTGAAACTATACTGTTGTATGTATTATCTTGAGGGAAGAAATTTACCAGGAAGCATTTTAGTAGAAAAAGTGCCCTCTTTCCAGAACTTCCTCAGATCACCAAATTTGAATTGGCCTTCCCAGTTTTTGAAATTTTTAAAAAAGTTGCATATTTCCTTTATATGTACTTTAACGAGAATGTCCCGTATGCAAACCGCCAATTCTTTCGTCACCCCCTCAAATTCCTTTATTTTGTACTAAGTATGGTGGATCAAAGGACCGATCAAAATTTCACCCCTTAGGGTGCTGTAAGGGCATAAACTATTGTGATGTTACATATTGAAGTTTTTACGAACGAGCATTAAGTACGTGTAAAGTTGAAAGGGAAAGGGGAGGTCAAGCCCATTACGTACATATATATTAATCTTGCTTTACAACGTCATTTCTATAGGGAAGAGGGTTCTAAAACTTTATCAAAAATTCCAGAAGTGGGTACTTTTTGGAGGATTGTTGGTGCCAACCATGATCCTATATATATGTTTAGCATTATTTTATTTTGTATCTTCCATTTTATCGTTTTATACAGTACGAAATAGATTTCTATCCAGATTAAAAATATTTTCTTTTACCTGACAGAACAAAGGGGAAGAGAACTGGAAACGCCTGAGATTTTCAGTTACACCCACTGAAATAGGAAAGTGCTAATAAGCTATTTCCTCTTCAGTTAAGACAAAATCCTGATCTTAATATTGTTTTACAAAATTGTTTTACACTAATTTCAACCCTAAAATTAGAAAATCCAATGAAAAATCATGTAAAACAATTTTGTCAAATATCAGTTATGATGATATGCGCTGCTGGTCTGTAACATAGTGGTTTTCACACTGAGAAATGAGCATTTAAAACGCAAAAAATATGGCCAAATTTGCCATAATAGATACAGTGGGTTGGAAATAGAAAATATAAATTTTACACACTGTACTGTCAAGCTCTCTTTTTTATCTTTCTTATCTACTCTTCCTATGCGAGAGATAAAGAAAAAACAACAAATCTTATGGTGCAATGGTGTTACGTGAACATTATCAAAAGCAGCGGAGGAGCGTGAAAAATACAATAAGTTCGATTGTTATAAACGTCGTTACGCACGACCATAAACGCTTTATGTTCCATACCAACGTGACTTGCCGGATGCGCCACAAACCCGGAGGGAAAATACATATTCCTCGACCCTATGCACGGCCTCGAGGGCTAAGGCTGTATGGAACTTTTTACTAACTGACGTCGTTGATTGTGTTGATATCAAAATCCTGATCGAGTCTTTGGGATAAACGTATGTGTCACCAATACTGTCTGCAACTGCGACTTCATTTTCGATATAGATTGTCGGCTTTTCCGTCATTGTTGGCTTGTCATCGTTCATTAAATAGAAAGGAAACAAAATAATTTTTATCAAAATAAAAATTAAGTTTAAGCTTCACGCTACTACTGTTATGTATAATGTTGCCTCAGAAAGAATTACTCGTGTGTCATTCCTTTTACATCTTTCCTTATTCCCGTGCGCCTGCACGCACTCCCCCGTGCTCTCCGTCCTGAGCTGCTAAGAAACTTCGTTTCCAAACATCTGCGAACTTCGGAAACGTCACTTCCAGTGATGTGACTGTTATGAAAAAAGAAGCAGAGGAAAGGCAAAAGGCATTTTAAAAAATCCCATTAAATTTTTTAAGATCAATTAACATTAATTCAATTAGTAATTTATGCTTGATTTACGGCCAAATCGCGCTTCCAACAACGCAATTAAAATGTTAAGAAAAATATTCAAAGAATAACAATATTATAATTTTCTGTCTTATTTTTATACCTTTTAAAGGATTTATTTTACTGTTATATAATTGTAATAAAATCTTTCTTTCATACAGCGTGTATCAAAATTTCTTATCCACAAACTTTCAACGCTTATTGGGCTTTTCCAGAAAAAACACCGTTTACCCCCGGTTAAGGAGGTCGGAAATTTCCAAAGGGGCACCATTCAATCTAAAAGTGGAATTTTCAAAGGGGGAGTGTCCTTTACCGGTGGAATTCCATAGGGTTTCAGGAAATTTCCGCGTTTTTGCCTGATTTTCGTGGAATTCCACAGGGGTTCTTAAAATTTTCTGTTTAGAATTCCGAGGGGATTTAATATTTCTAGATAGGAATTCCAAGGGGGGTTTGGTCTTTTGAAATGGAGCTACTCAACAGGGGGTGAGCAATTTATTTCTGGAAAAGCCCATTTTTCAATAAATGTTTGCCAAAATATTGCGATTTTAAGAAAGCTTTTTTTCAGCTCTTTCTGAGGATATACCGGGTGTCACAAAAAATGTTTGCCGAATGTTTGAAATACTATTTGAAATAAGCGGCCGTATGTTTCAAAACACGCGGCCGAATGTTGTGAGTCACATTTCAAAGCGACGGTACCGACTACCTTAGCGACTACCTACCAAAAATGTCATTAAATAGCTTTCATGTTGAATTTGATGGGGCTATCTCTTTTGCAAATTTAAAAACTAAGATAACCACAAAGCTTAAGCCTTAATTTGTGCAATGCGAAAACGAAAAGAGGCAATTCATTTACCATAGATTCCTGTGGCATTTCAGCACACTTATAAACTAAGACTTTCAAAATATGTGACGGTCTACGGGAAAAGGGGGCATAAAGCTATCCATGATTCACTTGTTTGCCTCTCAAAATCATT
>JAUBWS010064021.1:0-14945 GCA_032270445.1 Darlingtonia californica | reverse complement strand
CCCCCCCCCCCCCCCCCCCCCCCGGCGGAAGAGGAGTAGTATCTTCAAATAAACACCAAATGGTCCAGACGGTGATTTTAGTGATTTTAGTGATGTTTTGAAATTATGACGTCATTGTTACGTATCTCGTGATCATGTGACTTATTTTACACCAAATTTTGCACAGATGTTCCTTGGACCATGTTGCATCAGTGTGCTAAGTTTCATTTGAAAATAAGAAATATCAAGAAAGTTATAGAGGGGGGCCAAATCGGAGTGCGGCAAATGTGCTTCACTTAAATACTTTCTGGTTTATACACATTATAACACATAATAAGAGTCGAACTTAATAAGGGAAAGTGTCTCTTGCTTGTTTTTCATTTGCAGAAAATGGCAGCACCAAACCGAAGGCATCTGATGAGTATGCTTTTACTTTATTTACAAAATCGAAGAATAAAGATAGACTTTATGAAGAGGGCAATATTTATTTTAATATATTACGAGGCAAGAAAGAGAATTATTATTCGGCAGAATTTGCTCCATGTGGAAACGATGTTGTTGCTAGTAAAAGTTCTTCAACGGCGAGAAAGAAGGAAACCACGATCATGTCGAAGATTCTTGTGGAATACTGGCTGGTGGGATATGGTCCGAGATACTTATAGTCCGGAGAGCTTTTATGAGAAATGTAAGAATGTGTCGCGCTACATTTAACCACATTTGAGAACGCCAGCCATTTTGAATCGAAGATCGACTGTATAAACACATGTCGCACTTTTGCCGCACTAACGTTGAAATTTCGGCAAAATTTGATAGACTTAAATATTGAGGCCGACTTTAATAAAACAAGAAACTTAGCAGTTACAAACGGGAGAGCGATGAGAAACAAAAACAATTACGTTGCCACTATGAATCTCGATATATATAATCAATTTTGTTCCTTACTTATAAGAACGAGATCGTCTTAAATTAAATTAATAAAATGTTATCAATAAAAGCAATTTTTTACCGGGCTTACGCGTTAAAATGTTTGATAAGAATGATAAACTTCAACAAAGTGACGCTAAATGTGACGCGCGGGAGCAATACTATGCATGTAGCTTCAGGTAAACCATGTAGAAACTCAAAGTAGGAGGAGGAGTCCGCCGACGAAATGTATGTATGCATGTATGTATGTATGTATGTATGTATATTTCGGCCAGACATTAAAAATACAATATTGTAAAACTATTAAGTGGTTCAAAAAAAATAGCCGGGATTTGTAGAAGGCGTTTTATTGCCTTTTCATCAAACCACGATTGAGCATAAAATCTTAAGTATTACAAAGAAAAAAGCTATTTTACAAGTACTAGCTTACATAAAAGATATATGTGTAAAAATGTAGAAAGGAATCTATATACATCAACCTAAAAATATTGAGAAAACTTTTCATCTGACTCTAGTAAGAACGTCTTAAGCAATCTAGTAAATGCCATAAGGTTGGAGCTTTTTCTTACATTTTCGCTCAAGACTGCATTCCACAAATAAGGTGCTCTATATTGTATAGCGAACGTTGTCGATTTTTGTTTCATAAATGGAATATTGTAGTGCCGCACTTTTGTCGAACTTAAATCATTTTTCAAATTCTTTGAGTTAGACGTGACATAAAATCGGCCGTATAAACTACGCCTTAACATTTGCATGACTTTCTTGTTATAAGAATCATTTTTTGAATTTTTTAAATAAAACTTGCCAGTAAAATACTACTAAAACTTGATTTTAGGTACAGTTCACACAGCGAATAAAACATTTGTCTTGTTTTAAAAATTTTCGCGATACACCTGACACAGCAACAGAACATAAAACAACTAGACGTAAACAAAAGATTTATAGCTCATTGAATTTATTGATCTTTAAGAACTTAATGACCGTATCGAAAAAAGAAACCTGAATATTTCCTGAAGAAATTCATTCCACAAAGAAGAATATATATTTTCCAAAAACTTAGGAAATTACCTTTCTAATGGTATAAAAACTGCAAAGAATTAATAAGAACTTAATAACTTGCAGCCTTTTAAAAGTTGGGTTTCGTTTTTTTCTGGACACCTTGTAGATTGGTTGTTATTTTTTCAATGTTTATTTACAGCCTCACTTATACAATTTTGTATCGGTCAGTTTTATGATCGTAATAATAATTAAGCCAAGAAATGTTTGGCAGTGAAAATTGTTTTAATTACCTCACATTTAAATTGAAAACATAAGGGAATAAGCGAGTTTTCGGATGACTGCAAAACTATACAGTCGAAATGACTGCCCATCTATACAAATAAATTTATACGGATAAATCTATATGGAAATAGATTTGCTTTATGGTTAAGTCTCGTGATATTTCCATTTTATTTTATACCAAATCTTTGTGTTTTTTTTTAATACTAGAAACCTTTATAGTAATAATGCTTTTGTCTTAACTGTGTTCAAAAAATTTTAAAATATGAACGAATTTTGTTCAAGTAAACAACTCTTCCAACGTATTCTTAAAGTTTTCCCTTATTTCTTAACCACAAAGGAACATTAAATCAATCAACAAGTTTCAAAACATTACTGGAGGATTGACACTTGAAATTCCCTGTAAATATCTTTCCACTGGCCTTGTCCTTTACAACTACCTTTATTTCCGTTTGTCCGAAGAATAATTCTATCTCTATACTTTTGCCACGTGCACTCTCTCCAGTTGGTATGATGATTTCTCCAATCAATTCTACCCCATCAACGTCAGTATACATGGGTTCAGGATCATCTGTTGCATATAATTCGATTGTTGTTTCATCAACATCTCTGTTTGGATGACGACCTGAGTATGTCACCTTTAGATTGATAGTAATATCATCATTAACTGTTACCAATTTTTTGAAGAAATGTCTACATTTTTTTGTACCATCTAACTCAAAGGATGCACGTTTTTCATCATGTTTTCCTTCAATGAAATTAGTGCTGACGCTAACACCATATGTTTTTCTTGCTTTTCTACTTCTTATCACATCTTCCTTCCACCCAAACATCACTGCACCTTTCACAACACAGAGCTCGGAATGTTCAGGAACGATAACCGGTATGTTAGTCACTCTCTTGATATCATTGACAACATATTTTGATCTTGAGAATCCTCCAACCATTATGATGTAATTCAATTTCTCGTCAAGATTTTCTTTCTTTAGCAGCAGGTTAATGTTATGCGAGATTTCTTTGGATGTAGATTGAATGAGATTAACAATCAGCTGTTTCGGAAAAAACAAACCTCCTTTGTTTGTGAGATTAATGCGTCTTTTAAAAGATCGAGGAAGCGCGTTGAAATGTGCTTTATTCCACGGACAATCATTGGACAGCATGATAGAGACCTCTGCAACATTGTCAAAATTAGCCTCTTGTTTTCCTTTCAAAAATTCTCGCATGATTTTCAAGAATTCTTCAGGATGCTCGTCTCGAATTTCTTTAACATTTTCAACAGAAAAGAGAGACTCTAGTAGCTGTATAAACGCATTATCGACTTTATTACCGGCCCAATCGTTTCCAGAGGCGCAGTGGATCTCTCTGATTGCTTGTTCCTCATCAACCTCATGGGCTGTTATATCCAACGTTCCACCTAAAAAAAAAATTTCGGACATTAAACAGATTCTTTTGATGTAAGTCAGTAACATTTTTAATGTGAAAAGAGCATATTTTTACAGTTAATCTTCCTCTTTTCATAATATTTAACCCTATAAGTCCAGGAAGGGGATTCGACCAACTTAACTTTGCGAAATTAAACGAATGACCGTAAATAGCCAGGGCTCTTAGGTCGACGAACCTCACTAGCTTTGGTAGTGATTTAAAATACAAACTTAAAAGATAGCCTAGACCGTATAAAATAGGACTTTGGTTGTTTGGATGAATAATTTTTTTTCTTTGGGACATGAATGGGATTCAAAGGTTATCAAATTGTAATTTCTTTCGAATTAAAATTTTGGAATATTATAGTTTGACAAATATGACTGATCTTTTCATCCTCAGCATACAAAACAGAGAAAAGAGACCCTGTGGATGAGCTTGGGAAAGCTCGAATCTTCAACTCTATATCAAGTTCAATATTTTAACCATTTGATCACTAAACGGCTTTACAAAGAAGAGATTTTACGTGTGTACGATGTTGAACGTTTATTAAACTTATTACAGGAAGCATTTACATTCATTTTCGTAACAAACAGATGTAAATAGTAAAAATACCTCCGATATCGATAACAAGATATTTTGCACATTCAATCTGCAAGAAATTGTAATGATTTTGTTGTAAAATTGGAGATTGCCGACCATATATTGAAGCGGCTTCTGGTTCAAGACAAATAGCTATTGATCGCCAATTACATCCAGCCTAAGATTCATAAGTCAATACTAGTCAAGACTATTTTTATAAGATTTTGCAGTTGACTGAATCATATCATTATCAATTTTAATCTGATGTGTGAGATTGATATTTGAGCAGGGGGTTACAACTTACCTCTCTTCTTTCATTTTTAAAATTTCTAACCCCCGTCAAGATTCTGTCAAAAAAAATCTAAAAACACTTTTTTAATTACGACATCGTTAGCAAGCAATCATTGCATATGTAAAATCACTAAAGCAAAGCCAGAGATTTGCACATGAAGTCTGTGTACAGACCACAGGGTGTGTCAAAAAAAAGTATTTTTTCAAATATCCAAAATGTTAAATCTTTCAGTTTTGGTACCAATAAAAAGCTACACATCTCACTTTTAAATAATTTAAAAAGTTAAATCTAATTGCCCATTTACTAGTTTGCAAATCTAAATTAAAGTCATTAAGGTGAGATAGCCTTAACTGGAAGATATCACAAATCGCAATCAAAAAACGTTTTTTAAAAGAGGAAGTGAATTTAACTGAAGTTGTTAGCAGTGTGAAAAAAAGATTCTGTTAAAGAAATCCAAGAAGCGATATGCCGACTGATAGAACTCTTTAAAAAATGTAAGAAATTAAATATAAACCAAAATTATCAAACTTCCATTTTCCTGAACAGGTAAAGTACATAATTTAAATATAAGTAAGTAAAGAAAAGAAAATTATCATAAACAACTGGAAAATATGTCTAGCTGCTAAAAAAAAGTGTTGAGTTATCGTTATGCTTCTGATTGCTCTCTATTAAAGATATCTCCGTTTAAATCTCACCTTCATGACTTTAATGTGGATTGGCGAAATAACAAATCGGTATTTAACTTTAATTATCTTTTATTTAAAAAGGAGATGTGTAACATTTTAAATGTTACGAAAACTGAAATATTTAACCTTTTGGTTAATCTATATAAAAACTTTTTTTTTTTTCATTATACTTTTTCATACACCCTGTATACTAAAGAGAAAATTGGTCTTAGACAAATTTTCAGTTTTAATTTTCCAATTTTTGCCAACTACTAGAATCCCAAGGTACTAAATAAAGACAAGACTTTTGGAGATTCATGAGTAGGAAAATACATGATTTGTAATTTATAAAATATATAAACAATATGTCGACTTTGATTAATGTTTACCTTTTCAGCAGCCGTTCGCATAAACTGTTTGGACTTTTCATTCCAAATTGCTGGAACTGTTATGATCCATTTAATATCTCGTTCTTCAATTCTCAGTGACGATTTTCGCTGTTTGACGTCATTTAAAATCGTCGTCGTAAAAAATTTGATGGCAGCCGTAAATACTTGAAGTGCGTTCATTTGTTTGCCCGTGATGTCAGAAAGCATCAAATTTTCATCAACCATCTATGGTTAAAAATTAATCGAATATAATAAATGATACATAGTATGCATGATACGAAATATCAAACACATGGCAATTTGAACCCTTCTATGGTTTTCCTTGAAGGAATTGAATAACGAAACATACTCAGATGCTGTCTCAAGAACTAAATGATTCTTCATTTGTCAAAGTTGAGGAATTTAACATAGGTTAATAGCCATTGAGACCACAGGTTGTTTAGGTCGCGTCTTACAAAACACACTCTTGATGAGGCATCATTCTTGTCTAATGCAGGCGTCCAACCGGGCAGTTTTGATTTGTTATTCACACGGCGCAAGGGCGGGAGCGAGAAGTGTTTTTTCGGGTGTAGCACGCATCATTAGACCTAGATTGAGTTATAAGGGCGTAAATGGGTGGGTAAAATGACGGAGCGTCCAGAGGCCTTAATTCGAACCAACACACACTATATTTAAAGCGCAGCTTGCATGCAGCATCTTCCACTTTGTTATCGAGTTTCACCTCTCAATTCCCTCCCTGAAGCAATCATACTAAGAAAAGATTTAATCCTTGTATATTTGTTTTTATTGGTTTTTCTTATTTATTTGTGCATTGCGAACGATGTGAGTTAGTGAAGCATTCAAGATTCAGCTACCAAAGAGCCGTCAAGCATTTCAAGACAACAAAGAAGACAGTCAAGACGATCTTCCCAAGTCGTTTATTTAGTCCCATGGTTTCCCAAGTCAATCACACTTGGGTTTTAGTCCAAGAGTGAAATAAACCGCACTGTGGCTTTGAGTAGAATTTTACACTCTACAGGCGTGAGACTGAGATACGCTTTATTCTATTATTAATGCTGATTGTTTATTATGCATTGTCACCCATTCATACTTACGCCACGTACATACATGTGAGATTAGTTTAGATATAGATGCATCCCTTTGGTGGGGTACCAGCATAGTTTTGGTGCGTAATACAGTTGTTGGGTACGTGTTGTTGTCTCTTACATGCAATTTATGATGATATCGGTACTTCCAGTGATTGTGTACCTGCAATTATGCAATTATTATGCTAGCAAAATCTATGTTATTGGAATTTTGCGTGCATGTGTTTCAGTTTTTACTTTATACAACAAGGAGAAACAAACTCGTTGGTTAAATGTGATAGCTACTGCTAAAGGAAAGCTCTGGCTTGATGTGCATGATACCTTGATTAATCAAAGAAATGTGAAATGTGAGTGACAGGACCCTCTTCAAGTCAGATCTTCCCCTAGTCTTCACGGCTACAAGCTGACTTCTTGGCCAATTTCCCCAATTGTATATTTGATCGTTATTTATTAATAAAGATAGCTTAAAGTGTGACGTTACCCATGTTTTCCTTTCCCCCAAGCTCCGTTTCCGAGTGGTCTCAATATGGCTATTAATTTGCTTTCAACAAAATTCAATTGATTTACTTACAGAGTCATCATAAAGTTTCATTTTGAAGTTTTGAAAGAAATAAACATCATTTTGTTGGTCTTTCATGACATAATCGTTGTATCTTGTAAATGCTGTGTTACCAAACCCAACGAACTTTTGCTTCTTATCAAAAATTATAGCTGTTGGTATTTTTCCGGAAGTTTGTGAACCATCTGAATAATTTGTGAAAACAAAAATTTCCTCTGGTTTGTTTTCGTATGAGAAAGCCATAGCAGAAGTTGTAGTTCCAAAATCGATACTCACTACCATTTTATATGCCATAGCGTTATTATGTTCTGAAATGTCTGATTTTTTTAATAAATTTGGAAGAAAATCCATGTTGGATGGTGTATGTGGTACTTCTCTTCAAATCTAAAGCTCAATGATGATTTTAAATCTAAGTTAAATTAAATTTAAAGTTGACTTCTAAGTTATGATTCATTTACCACGTAAGACAACGAGCACATACAACAGCTTCTATCGTGCTAAAGTGAAAGTAGTTAAAGTCAAACTGCCCTTAAAAGATATCATCAATTCATTTATGTCATCAAATTAAACATTACCGTATTAAATTATGTCAACATGGTTTGTTTGAAAAAATTTGTCCTATTTCAAAGAGTATTAAGTTTTGAATGATATGGTATTAATACAAGCATTTCTCTTCTATTAAAAATCTAACTAGGAAGATACCATGCAAAGAATAGCATAACTTTTTGATTAATGAGTCATTTATTATGAACCTTTATATTATTTGCACTGAAGTCAGATTGATTATTGCTGGGATTAAAGTCTGACGATAGGAAGGTATTTATAAAACCTAATTTCGCAGACAGGCCCGTTATTTCATTATGTTGTATTTTTTATTAAGTAAAAGTCCTAAAATGGTGTGGTTTCTAGCTATTTAAGGCATCCAAAAATCCAAATTTTCTCTCCCTATCACACTTTTAAGCAGGAAAAAAAAACAATTAGGGCTGCTTGGCAAAATTTGAGATTTTCAGTATAATCCTTTGGCATAGTGAAAGTTTATCCATCACACCCACAAAATGGAGATTTTTTAGTTAGGTTGAACTCAATTAGTTGATCCAAAAACGATGCAGTTTCTGCATATCAAGCCCTTAATTAAAAAAATTTCTTTCCCTCAGGGCCACCATTGGTTTATATGTAATTAGCACATACAACGTAGTGATCAAAAATGTAACTAGAATTTTATGAGTAACTGGTCATTTTAATACAAATAACATTAACAAACGTTCTGTCCGTGTTAATAGTATTTCCGCTATCTACGGCGTACGCAATGCTTGCTATCGGGATTCGCCGTCGTGATTGAGAAAAAAATAATCAGATGAGAAGCATAGACGAGACTAAAAACGACTTACCAAATGTTCTTGACTACACAATTTTCTTTGCAAGAACACAAAGGAGAATTATAGTGTCTGTCTAAAAGTTATGTGGAAGAGTTGTTTTTCTTTAATTTCTCCAAATTGAGGAAAGAGATTTAAAAAAATGCTCTCATTTTGGAATTAAAAGTAAAAAACAAAAAGTAACATATATATTAACACATAAATGAAGAGGAAAAAATGCTTCTTCTCCACAAATGTTATTCAAATCTTTTTTGATTATATAAAAGCCAAATCTTTGCTGATTACTAAAATATAACAAAAATTCAATATCTGTGATTTTTTCTAAATTTTGAAGTGAACCTATCGACCTATGTAAAAACATCCAAAATATGAGACGTTTTTTTCAAAATAGCGGAATACATGTATGCTTAAAAGACGTAATTATCAATTTTAGCTGAAAAAAGAAGTATGAAAGAACAAGTTATTTTAGAAAGTAAGGTTTTTTGTACCAAAAGGAATTGTTTTTTAGTATGCCATACTTGCAAAATTAACTTCTAAACTTCAAAATTTTCTATAGAAAGGCCTCTAAATATCCTCTTAGTTTAAGGAAATGGAGCGACGTTCACTTAATTACAACCACTTCTCGACGTCCGCAACAAGCCTATTGTAAATAATCATTATCATGAAACCAATAAATAGCCATTATAATTATCATCATCTTTAGTGTTTAAGAAGTCAATAAATAATGTCATAAGTATTTTTCAAAAAACGTCACTTATTTTGATGTTTATACAAAGGTTCACTCGGACACTTAAATCTTAAAAAAAATCATAGATATGGAGATTATTTTTATATATTTGAAATCAGCAAAGATTGGGCCTTCATATAGTCGAAAGTTAAGTGAATAGCATTTGTGGATAAAAAGCCTTTTTTTTCTTTTTCAAATCTCAAACATTAAGTTCCTGTACAACTAATTATCTTTTCAAAATTGGTTCTTTTGTTAAAATCTGTTTGGTCAATCTGGGAGAAATTAAGGCGTAAAGAACTTTTCCACATACTTCTTAAACATAATGTATTTTGTGGCCCTTGTATTAGTATACATACAATATTATGGATCTACCATTCACGAAAATTAATACCCGTAAAAAATATTTCAAGCCAATGATTCTGTTCAGGTTTTGCCCCTGATTTTCTCATTTCATGATATAATAGCATAAAAGCAAAATCTATATGAAGGGCATTTCGTTTGATATAATTTTGGAAACAGAAACTTAAACTATTTTATAATTACCATGGGCACTTGAAAAAAATTTAATAGTTCTTGTAAAAATCATGTTTGTTCAATCTTAGGCACTGTAAAAAGTTAACAAATCTCGTACTAAAAAGTATACTTTCGAACTAAAAGTTTATATCCGCATTATTTGCTAACAAGCTATTTCCGGGACACAGACGAGGGTTCATAAAACAACAAATATACATTGAATATTCCCTGTAAGTGTCTTCACTGACCTTGTGTTTTACAACTAATTTAATTTCTGACTGTGGAAAGAAAAATCCCATATCACGTACACTCACCCACTTGGTTGGTATGCAAATCTTTCAAATCATTTCCGGTCCATCACGTATACTGGACCATCTGTAGACTCTTCCACAATTTAAGTTAAGGAATTCTAAGTTTATTGAAAATTTGGAAACAAAATTATTCTGAGCCAGTACTTTTTTCCAATTTCAAAGTGAAATAACTTGCAAATGGCTAATTTAAACGTAAAAAACATACCGCCTTATTCAAAGTACTTTGTAATACCAATTTTTAGAAATAATTTTCATAGCATTTTGAGAAAAAGCAGTTTAAAATATTTTTCTTTGCAAGCGCTTAATAAGGAAATAGCGGCCCTATCGATAAAGAAATGTCAAAAAACAAATGGAGAAGTAAAATACAAACCCTCAGCTCCTGACTTTAACTCTTTTAAAAGCATGAATATTTTCAACCCGGGTTAATACCACTTTACAATCTTTTGTGGTTAATGTGGTTAATTGTGGGAATTCCCTCATTTTCTTATAGGAAACCACCTTAACTTGATTTTAACTGTTGATTCAACCCTTTAACCCTTAGACCGCGGATAACATATATACGTCTATATTTTACTAAAATACCTCTATGTCTTTGAATAGTGAATAGTAAATTTTAACAGTTTTTCAAGGCCTGGCTTTATTTCTAGCAGAATTTAGCCAATTTGGATAGTTTTCAAATTTTCACTACCTCTCCGCAGATAACGTATATATACGTCTATATTTGAGTAAAATACCTCTATGCCTTTGAAGGCCTATAGCTTTTAAATGCTCGAAAATTATCCCGATTAACCTACTATTTTCTGAAGCCTGCAAAATAAGCTTTCTTTCCATACCAAATATAATTAATTGTAATGATAGTACAGTTTCTCGAAGTTCTTAAAAATCGTTACCATAGCAACGGAAAACTGGTTATTTTTTCTCCAAAAGTTGAGTGCGCTCTAACGGTTAAAGCGCAATTAGTTTTAATGTAAATTTTAGAGAATTTAGGGTTTTCATTGCATTTTAAAGTTTTATTGTTTGAAAGTACTTACTGAATATAACTTTTTTTCGTTTTTTATCGTGCCTAAAACAGTTTTAAAAAACGTGGCTACCCTGTTCTCAAGATATGTTTTTAAGAAAAGTGGCTAACCTGTTCTCAAGATATGTGTATTCTCGAGTTTGAACATTGGTTAACAGGTTTTAAGAAAAGTGGCTACCATGTTCTCAAGATATGTGTATTCTCGAGTTTGAACATTGGTTAACAGGTTTTAAGAAAAGTGGCTAACCTGTTCTGAAGATATGCGTATTCTCGAGTTTGAACATATTGGTTAACAGGTTTTAAGAAAAGTGGCTACCCTATTCTCAAGATATGTGTATTCTCTAGTTTGTGCATTGGTTAAACTTTAACCCTATTCCTATTAGGACTCCAGGGTCTTAAATTTTTTAGGACGCGCTGCAAGAGCGCGTGGCTAATAACTCTGGAAAGACAAATGCTTATTTTGACTCAAAATGTTTTTTACAGATTTTTCAACACAAAATAAAGTATTTTAATCAAAGAAACTCTATTTTAAACTTAAAGACATCATTAAAATGACCTAGCAGAAATATCACAAGCCGAAAAGCAGTAAAATACCTGTGCGCGTCCCCAAATTAATGCGACCGGCCAAAAAATGTAAAAAATTGAGTAAAGATTATTTCTAGAAACAAAAGAATATACTAATTCCAACTTCAAATCAAATTATAAAGAAGAAAAGTGAGTGAACGCTTTAAAACCATTCCAACGCGTCTTTCAAAGACAAACTAATACTCCATACACTTTTCGCAAACGCGCACAAGGTGTTTTTGGCAAGTGTTATTACCGCACCATTGACACAATGATTTTTAAAATGTTAGAGAGTTTTGTGAATCACCTGGTTGCATTCTCTCTTTGCAAATTTTACATCTCCCTCTCTCTTCACCAGTAGAAGGAAATCTGGTTTTGACTGGCGGGAGAAACTGCTTGTAAATAGATAAAAAATGAAAGTTAAGCGGTTTCAGAAAGAACAGTGCACCGGAAAAAAAATGCCAGCAATTTTTCTGCAGTGCGCGCTCCAAGAGCGCGTCCTAATGGGAATAAGATTAAGTACCAATACACAGTTATAACTGGACATTCCTGAAAATAATTTCAAGGCCGTTGACCCCTAGGTAGAGACCAAGGCTCCATGACCCATGCCATAGACAGCGGTTCTCGGTCTGTACATAGATTCTTTAAAGATTGTCAAGCAATTAAAGAGTTAAAATAGAAAAACAGCATTTCATCCAAATGATTTCAATTCGTATCTAAATAACTCTACAAACTTAAAATCTAAAATCTAAAACCTTTTAAAACGTTAATTAACAAACATCGTAAACAAAATATAACATAACATTTTAGATTACATTTAAATATAACAAAATAATAAAATTATGTTCTTCTTGAATATCAAGAATATTTGCGCGTGCGCTTTAAATATTCAGTCAGTTTGGTTTCCGGCAGTTTCCATGTTCCAGTGAAAGATGGCAGATCAATCATAATAACAGCGTTATTATCCTTCAGTCTGATAGCTAAAAAATAACAAAGAAAAATTATACTTTATAGGGGAAAAATTGGGTGAAATTACATCGGGTTAAATTTTCACGCTTAGAAAATTTAAGTCACTCTTCACTGACTTATTTTTTAAACTAGTGACATCTCCCCGACTAAATATTAAAATAAATATTGACGTAATAACACCTAATAACAGATTGATGATCCAATTTTTCATTTCATATGTTATTTTGTATTAAAAAACAACAACAATCCTTTTGAATCTCTCTCACTAACTCTTTTTCATTAAAAGAGCGAGGGATAGTTTGAAGAAAGTTCGAGGAAATTTTTGTCGAAGAAAATTGAGTCACTTTTCTCTAATTTTTATATTGAAAAGGTATGGGTTTTTCTTTGAAAGATACAAAGTATAGTATCAACATTAATCACTT
Organism: Darlingtonia californica; assembly: GCA_032270445.1. Taxonomy (NCBI): domain Eukaryota; kingdom Viridiplantae; phylum Streptophyta; class Magnoliopsida; order Ericales; family Sarraceniaceae; genus Darlingtonia; species Darlingtonia californica. The sequence continues at coordinate 1,876 of JAUBWS010064021.1, read as the reverse complement.
ACTGTTCGATGAAAGTTTCATGTATTGACATATTGCGTAAACCAGAAGCCGATCATAGCTATGAAAATGAAAAGTCAGATTATTACAACCAAGCATACGGCGAAAATTTTAAAGAGCAGCGAAATTGAGACAAAGCGAAATATTTAAAGGAACTTCTAATAGGACTGCATGAAAGTTGTCGTCAACCCTAGACCACCACGTCTAAGTATCGTGTGAATAAAAAAAACAACACGAAACATCTTTGAAGGTTAATTGCGCCATATTGCCTTTATAAAACTTCAAAGAGATTTTATGTAAATTCCAACTATCACTTTATGAACAAATTGATAGCCCGGTTTTTTCACCGTTTTTTATAAAATTCACTTCTGACTAAAATAACAACACCTTCATAAATAATCATCAAATTTTAAAACTAACACAACAAAGCTTAAGTTAAGCTTAATTATAAAAAGACTTTTGAAATTTTGTACAGGCAATATGAAGCAATTTACCTTCAAAGATGTTTAGTTTATTTTGACATGTTTTTTGATATTTCTTAAACTGTAGAAATGGCCGTAATGCAACAGAGAAAGAAGCTACAGTGAATTGTTTTCAATTCGAATCTTTAAGTTTATCCGTAAGGACTAGATCCTTACTAACTGTTTATTACCAGAAATAGTTTAAGCATGAATTTTTTGTAAGAACAAACTTTATAAGAACATTGAAGCTCATATTACTACAAAAAAAAGAACAAACTAAGAACAAGCTGAGGCTCAGTTCATTGAACTTTAAAAAAAGGAAAAAAACAAATAGTTGTCTAATTAAATGAAGTAAAGATTATAATTATGTTATATTTTAAAAGTTTTAATGGTGTACCAATTGCGTCAGACATCATTCTCCAAACTAGGCCGATGGTAGAGCAATCTCTCGTAATGGTCTACCGTCAATTGCGTTAAACATCATTCCCCAAACTAGGCCGATAGTAGAGCAATCTCTCGGCAAGGGTAGTAACAATTTATTTTTTACTGAATATACCAGATATGACAAAAATGTTCAAATCTTAATGTTGTTATAATTTAGAGTAAGAACAAATGAGTCTAAAATCGAACGAAAAAAATAAGAACATCGACTCTTTATATAAAAAAAGACTGTAGACCGCCTCACTTAAGAAATGGGAATATAAAAACATAAGTATATAAACAACATACACAACTGCAAATTTTGGATCACCAATGAGACCTTGCAAGTCCATTATACGTATCAATACTTGTTTTAAACGCATACGTGGGAATTTCCCTTTTACTTATAAAACAAGGCAACATTTAAACGTTGCAAACAAAGCGCAATTATTTCGACTTTCGTAAACAAAGCGCAATGTGCGCCATTTCCATTTCCCTGAAGATATTAACATGTCGCAATTGTGATTCCCCGAAACGCATCGTTCAGAAAAATCGGTTAGTCTGGAATGCCTGCAAAAAGAGGAAGAAAAAAGCCGAAACCAATACCTCCCCCAGCTGTCGCGGGAATTGATAAACTCACCTAGAATCAAGATTGAGCACTAGAATAGAAGGAAACCCTTCAAGTGTGCATGATCGCATGTCATCCTCGTAATATTCCAGTAACCCCTAAAACGAATTGAAATGATCAGAAACGCCAGTGGGAAAAATTAGTAAAAACCCTATGTGGAGGAGAATTTTTCTTTTTTAACCAGGGTCGCTTGCGTGCCGCTTAAAAAGAAAACACGCCTCCACATGGGTTTTTATAGCCTGTACCAGACCGCCGCACCGGTACGGAAAATTCATGAAATTCATTTTCCCGCAGTACGTTGGTCTGTTACGGTTCGAGCGATTCTATGATCCACTCAGTCCTAGTTTTTCAGGACTGATCTTAGACGGAG